>JBBPKA010000075.1:0-143370 GCA_038088995.1 Guyanaporus albipodus | reverse complement strand
ATAAAATAAAGAAAGCCTCGCTCAGCGTCGACCACGACGACGACGACGACGACGCCGACGCCGAGCACGACGTCCATCGAGCGTACTGCATCACCGACTGACATCGTCGACAGCGACATTCACGCTAAACCCGCCCGACACCCGCGTTGCGTTGGCTCGAGCTTGCAGCGACGTCGCATCGTATACTGAGGAGTACATACCCTCCTCCTAACCCCAATCCGAGAGAATCATACCCCCCTCATCCACTTACTTTCTTCCGTCCACCATCTCGTCCAGACATGGATATTTACTCCATATCCTTTACACATCCCCGCAGGTCCCGCCATCTCCACTCTCCCTCTTCCTCCCTCGACGCCCATGACCACCGTTTTCCCCCGCACATCCAACACATCCCAGAAAACTTTCCCTCTACTCTCCCCCTCCCCGCACCCCAGCCTTCTCCGCCAAATCAGGCCGACTCCGAGACCGTCGACAAGCTTGTCATCCTTGCACGCTCTCTCCACAACGTACAACTCTCTTACCTTCTCTCAGATGGTGGTCGCAGTTGGAATTTTTACATCTCTGGCACTTACCAACAAGTCATGCTCGCTCGTGGTATGCTCCTCAAAGACAGCCCTGTTCAGGTCAGTCTCCTCTCTTGCCACCACTCTTGACCCCTCTTCCTCATCCTACCCCTCCCCCGGTTGCAGCATCGCACCGCCATCAAAGTGCCCCGTTCTGACATTCTCGACTCCCCCACCTCAAAACCCACCCTAAAGCCCGACGTACGCCGCAAACTTGATGAAATCGCTTCCCTCACCTATGCCCACATTGCCGTCGTAAACTCACCTCTTTCTCTCTCAAGCCGAACACCCCCCGATGGCATATCCACCAGCGCGGGTTGGACGGGTCTAGAGACTGAGCGTGTCTGCGAGCTCGTCGTCACCGGTCAAGGTGATGCAACAGAGCTCGCAAGAGTCAGGCTCTTGGTCATGTTGGATGAACTCGTCCGTTCCCCACCTTTTCTTTTCCTTGACTGCTTCTTACTCTTTTTGCAGAGTGGTCTGCATGCAGAGCCTTGCGAAATCGACCAAAAGCTCCATGCCATCATCGCAGGTCGTAAACGTCACGTGCTTCAGTCCATCCAAGAAGAGACGGCCACCAACATTTATTACCCTTCTCCTCTTCAGGGTCTCGTCGGTCCCGACATTGTTCCACCCTCCGTCGGTACTAATGGCAGTTCCCCTCCCGGTCAGACCCAGGCTAGTCAGCATCAACAGGTTCACAATCCGAACTTGATATGGATCACCGGAGAGTTTTTTGGCGTTCAAAGAGCCAGAGACATGCTGTTTCAGCTCTCTGCGAACAAGGTTCGTCTCGACGTGTTTGCTGATCAAGTCCTCTCATTCTGTCGTGCAGGGCAAGAGTGTCATCTCCCGAGATACTGTTATCGTTCCCCGCAAGCTCGATTGGATGGTCCTCGATCGAGCAGAGGACCTCAAGTCCATCATGTCCGACAACGCAACGTTCATTCAGTTCCCTCCCATTGGGAGCGCAACGAGCTTGATTACAGTGTACGGCGACCACCGGGTCAATGTACAGAGGACGATCAGAGGCATAATGCAACTTGTATGTGATTTGATTCACTCCGAAGTACTATCGTCTTACTATGGACGACAAGGCGTGTCAATACTATGTTGCGTCCTTCTGGCTTCTTCCAATCCAATACAACGTGCTACTTCCCCCTGCGACGCTCAACAGTTCGCAAGTGACAACACTCCTCAAGCAAATATCCCTTACCACGGGTGCAGAGGTCGTTTTCAAGAGCATGTGTTTCGAAATGCATGGATTGGAGTATGAGGTTCGGGCGGCCGTCAACATGGTTTTGGACCTAGATCTCGTGAAGGCATGTTTTATACGTTTCTCGGTGTTTTCATGATGGCTCACGCTATCGGAAACTCTAGGCATTCCACCATGAAATTCGCTTCCAGGTCGAACTCGCTAACGAGCATCGGGAGTTCATCTCGGGAAAGAAGAACGGAAAGATCAATAAGATCATGCAATCGGCATCCGTCAAGATAAAGTTTGAGACGTTCAACGACCACAACTTCCTTATCGATCTTTCCGGCTCCGATGCCTCAATCCTGACTGGTCTTACGCTTTTGCAGGAGGAACTCCCTGCTGAGATATCCTTCCATGTCCCGGAGGCATACCATAAACGTATTATCGGCATCGGGGGACGGAACATACAGAGGATTATGAAGAAGTATGGAGTTTACGTCAAGTTTTCGAACGCAGAAGAGTTTGCTGCATTGGGCGGGTACAATGATAATGAGGATAACGTCGTGGCGAGAACACCGTCTAAGAATGCGATTAATCTGGATAATCTGAAGCAATCGGTTATGGAGATTGTCAACCCAAAGGTACGTCGAGTTGCTAGGTACTGTGCATGCAGCTTTAATGACCTGGTTCTAGGACAAAGACTATGTCAATGAGACCCTTTCGATCCCGCGCCGATACCATCGTACATTACTTGGTGAAAAAGCTATCTTTATACACGACATCGAGTCGAAGACCAACTCGCGTGTGCGGTTCCCGGACAAAGAAACTGCCTCAGACGTCGTGACAATTTTCGGCCCCGAGAGTCAAGTGCAGATTGCTGCTGCTATGCTACTGGTCGGTTCGACTTTCCTTGCATGCCTCGTCTCGTCTAACAATCAACAGGAACATGTTCCATTTGAGGCAGATATGGCGGTTCCACCTAGTCTTGATTTGCCCGTGGTCTGCGCCTCTCCAGAGTTTGCTGCGTTCGTCGAACGCGTCAAGCGCGAATTCCAAGTGTCAATCACTCCGAATCTCAAACCTCCCGCCCCCATTCACTCCACGAATGGATCGAGTACTTCATTGGATCATTCATCTACGTCTTCGCCGCAAATTACGCAAGTACAGTCGCAGGGCGAGTATAGCTTCAAATTTAGGTGTCAGAGGTCGAATAGCGACTTCCTTCTCGCCGCAAGGGAAATGCTTGAACAATTTCTACTAAACCACAACGTACGAGTTTACCCCTCGCCCACTGCACACACGCACAAGAGGGGCGACTCGTTCGCCGAGGCATTCCCGCATTTCGATAGTAAGGTGCTTTCGACTGCAAGAAGACATGGTGAGTTCTCAACTTAACCCTTACTTGTGATCGCCATTCGTTCGCATGCAAACATTTTACCTTATGGACTGGCGGCTCACTGTTCGATATCAACAGAATCGGTTGAGCTGACGCGGTCGTCGGAGATCCTCGGCGATCGACGACTGAGGATGGCAAACTCATCTCCAGATGTGAAGGCTCTGTTCAACGCTCCTGCCTACATTTATGATCTCGACGACCATGAAGATTCGCAATCAGCATATGGTCCGCCTGGGACGGGGCTTGATTATTGGACACCTCTACCCCCGATCGTGGGTTTTGTTTTGTTTTGCTGCAACGCAAGGCTCGTTAACTCACGGGTTTATCATGTAGGGATCAGGAATAACGTCTCGAGCTCGCAATACCGAGGATGCCCTGAAACGCGGTTCAGATTCCCTTCTCGAGTCCAAAATCAAGGAACAGATCTCCAAACCCCGATCCCTTCAAAATCGTGCTCAGTCCCTTGATCTCACTTATTCCCTCTCACGAATTACCGAAGGCTCCTCTCGACTTCAGCCCCCAGAATCACCCACTACATCCACTGGCGGCGGCACCGGGGGAAATTCGAGTCCAACAAGCGCAACCGCACCCTCATTCCCTAGCGTATATGGGCCCAGGCCATCGGCTGTTACCGGGACTTCCGCTCAGAGAGGCGCGAGGGTGATGGACGAGGAAGTTGTGGACGAGGTGTCGCGGGTGATGTCGAACCTTGGGCTCTGAAGGTCCTTGTTCGTATGCACCTGAGGCATCCTTATTTTACCCCCAACTCTTTCAAAATACAACAAAAAAAGGGAGATCAGATGTGGAGGAAGGCAAAAAGAAAAAGCAAAAACTGGTGGACTACCCTGTCAGGAACGTGGTCTTACCCCGTTTCAGAAGTAAGGTGGAAGAAGCACAGACCCTTCTGAAACCGACTACTGTTTCTTCTCTCTCTTTCTCTCTCTCTTCTCTCTTTCTCACTTGTCATGGGACTCCCATCCATCCAGGATTTCTATTTATCTGGGAATATGTATCAGGAGACCTGTATCTCTGGCTGGTACCCCATCCCATCGCATCATTACTGTCTCTCGCTATCTCGCACACGTCATCTCCACCACACAACGGCATCATTTCCTATACATCACTCGCTGTCCTCAAGATTGAAGTAGTCTTCTCGCTCACCCACTTTTGCCATCACCGTTGCACATACTGGACGGACAGACCGCTGCGTTGGTTCTGCCATTTTCATCTCCATAAATTATCTTGCTCCACGAGGCCCAGACGTCTGACAAACTGATGTACCTAGTTTGTCAAGGCTACCGCTGGATCCGACAACCTCTATCCAATATTTACTTTTCTGTGTCCAGATTGTCTCATTGTTTCGCGGTGTCCTCCATACTTTTTGCTCTATCTCCCCCGATTTTGTTCCTTGTTGCTTTTTGTACATTACATAGGCAGATAGTTTCTACAATAGTGGATTGGCCATATTGTTATCCTTCCGCTAATAAAAGCTATTCATCTCGTGGTATAAAATTCGGGTCGGCAAGTGTGATGTAAAAGGTAATACATGGGGAGCAGTATCAAAACACAATCCAGGGGACCTCATATAGCACGAAATCAAAGAATTCTTGCTCCAAGAGGGTTTGGTACTCTCCTATAAATTCATCCGTTCCACCAGCTTTCTGTTTTTTGGACCTACCGGAACGAGGTGCAAGATACACAAACTGGTTGGTTAAGGCTGCCAACGTCTTCTTGGTCGATTTTGAATCGGGCTATGGTGACCAAACAATCAGTGGTGCTTCAAATGGAGAGGGATGTTGAAACCTTGATAGCAAGGCCAACGTAATTCGCAGGCAGACCATACCGGAGGACACTTTCAACGAATAGGCGGAGGACCTTGAGATGCACCAGGATCTGGAAGGACTCTGAAAAGTTCGTCCTGGACAGCCTTAACAATTCCGTCTAGAGAAATAAGAAGTGAGTGTGCCAAGGTGGTATATTTTGAACGGTTCCTCACCCAAAGCTCCTTTTCCGTGGTATCTGCCAACTCAAGCTCCTCCTGTTGTTTGTCGATTTGTTCTTCTGAGTACACAAAGTCACGCACGATGAACCTACGATGCTTCGATGGTCAGCCTCATTTTTCACGTTCGCTCACCCGGATCAACGCACTTGTTTTCTCTGCATTTCTGCACGAATTCATCGTGCACCCTCTTGAAAATCACGACGCCAAAGAGGGTATACTCATCATCAGAAGCGATAGCACTGTTTTCAGCACACAACGATCAAAAACGCGCTTACATCGTGACATCGCGGTGACTCACGATGACGACCGCGGGACTACCATGCCGGTTAGCCGTTCATATTTCGTATTCCACTCTTTCGTCAGAGTTCTTCAAGATCCAAGATGGGTTTAGTGCAGGCGTAAGAGGATGAGAAGGGGCCTGATAACACAGCCTTACCTCGGTACTGCCACGAGACATGTTTGCATGTACTCTGAATCTTGTATCATGTCTTCTTTCGATACGATATCAACAAGAGACCGTACAGAGAGATTACCACTGGGTGAGACACATCGACGACGGGGCTAGGAAATAATACGAGGTATAAACGCACGTTTTCTTTCGTTGCATTTGCACGAGGGACCCCTTGACAAGGTTATAGTTATTCAATTTAGACTTCATCACGTTGTCAATGGAGGCCATGTCCTGTGCGCGTGATTAGCATGCGGTAATTGCAATCTATATGAATGAGGTGGGGTGGGTGGGGTGGATGTGACATTACCCTGTTAAGCACGTCAACCGTTTCTCGCAGGCTTCTTTGCACGCCGTATCGGCCCTCATTCCATCTCCAGCTCTTGAAGATGTAGTCATCGACGTTGCGTTCATTTACCAATACGTGTTGTGCAAGCTTTGCGGGGTCATGATTGAGGAGGTTGCGCAAGGTGTCGACTGTCTTGGCGACGGTGGAAGTGAAGAACGCGTCCTGCTTCGGAAGTTCCTCGGAAAGAGTGATGAGGGAATCTAAAGTTCCGGTCTGGCAAGTGCGGCAACAAATGAGCACTGCGTGGTAGGCGAGTAATGGCCAAAGGGGGATCTAACCTTGAACGCAGGGATAGCAAACTCAGTCACGGCTGCTTGCGAGGACCGAGATACCTGAGCAAGTTTGGACGTGATCTCTGGCAGTAGTCCTTCTACGTCCCCGTCGCCGGGTATGGCGATCAACCAAGTGCTCTGATCAGACGGCATCGTTGCTGGTCAAGGAGGACAACCCAATCGGGACTTGGCTTATGTGTCGTTAAATAAAAATAAATAAATAAATAAAGCATCATGATCAGTTCCTTGTGTCGCCTCGGGAGGCCTGCCGCCCGGTCCTTGTCCAAGTTCATGTCCACGATGGCGGTGGCGCCATATCTACTCTCGCCGTCCAACTTGTGCGATGTTATTTCCTCAGGCAACGTTTCTATCCTTGATGCCAGTTGGTTCATGCCCAACTCCCCACGGTGTCCAAGCCAGGAGTTCCAGACGAAGCGCATTCCTGGTGCACAGTTTCTGGACCTCGACGAGGTCGCCAGCCCTCACAAACTCGACCTTAAACACATGATGCCCTCAGCGCAGTCGTTTGCTGATGCTTGTGGTCGGTTTTTCTTACCGTCCCACCTCTCAACGTTGAACAACTCCGAACGTAGAAAGACTTGGCATCCATCCCCGCTCCCATGTAGTAATGTATGTTCCCCCTCGACCTAGACAATGGTCCCAAAGAGACGTTGTTCACCTAGATACGATACACATGGAGTCTTCTCCTCACCTCGTGCACTCTTCATGTTCAGGGCGTTCGGCCATCAAAAGTCCAGCATTCTTGATGGCGGTCTGCCACGTTGGGAGGTAGAGGGTTTTCAAATTGTTGGTGGCCCATCGGCGGAAGAGAAGAGGTCTACCTACCCTCCTCCTGTCTATGATGGAGCAGCTGTCCGCTGTGAGACTTCATTTGCGTTATCGCCCAATCGCATTCACTCTGAGAGCCGATGGCAGCCTATGAACAGGTGGTAGCCAACTCGCTCCTGGACCCGGCGTCGAATCCTGCTGCAGAGCTCGTTGTTGACGCACGTTCCCGTGGCCGGCAAGTCCTTCCAACTCCACTGCTTCGTGCACCATGCCCTGATTCAGATAACGTGCAGTTTCCTGGGGACTGACCCAGAGCCTCGACCTGGTTTATCTTCTGGGCACATACCTCATTCGTCTTCCCTCCCATTTCATGTGTTCCTCAAAGTGCACACCATACCCGGATCCTCGGACCAGTATACCACTTTCTTATCTGAACCTGAATTACGGCAAGCCCTTGTGAGCGCCGTCGGAGTTGACCAGGCACACCTGGTATTGACGGGAAAACGTACGATTACTACCACCTGCGGAAGTGGTATGACGGCCGCAGTCCTATGGCTGGGTCTGAAACTTTTGGGTACATCAAACGTCGCGCTCTATGATGAGGTATGTGCTAATGAGGCTCAAAGCCAGCCGGTAATTAATGAAACGATCCCACAGTCGTGGACAGGGTATGCCAGCAGAGCGGAAAGTCGCATCGAAAAGTCAGCATAGAGGTGTTGATATTATCAGAGTACTATCATGATTGTGGTCTATGTGGTACTTGTACACTAGCGTAAGTGATACTACAACATTAGCTATTGAACATTACTTTTGTGTTCCAACATGTAACTTTCATGTGCGATGGTTTGTTGTACAGATCGAGGTCTGATGCTCCTGACTCCTTGAGTCCCCTAAAGGCCCGAAAAGAAAAAGAAAAAGAAGGGGCGAAGAGGATCAGCAGACTTGTGCATGCCGGTCCAGAACGGTCATTAGCCCTTTGATGCCTTGAGCGGCCTCAATCTGAACGGGTCTCTGTTCATCTGGCCATGCTGACCGCGCCACGGTTGCAGAGTAACGGACCTAGACGCACGTTCGACACTGTCAGTCAGGCAAGATACATAGCAGCGGAGAAGGGTTTCTCACAATGACCTTGAATTCGCCCCGTTTTTGAAGTCTAGCGTGACGGATGATACAATCCCATCTGCGTCGGGATGAAGCCCATTGATCATTCTGATGCGATCAAGCGGTGAAAGACGCACTGCTCCTCGAGCAGCACATTGCCGCCCATCGTCTTCGCCACCGAATACAACCCTTTACGAGAGATATCCACTAGTCTTCTGGCATCGACACCACCTTTGCAGAGAAACTGCTCGGTATGGGCGACACGAGGGCCGACCTTCATCGGTGTAGTTTTTGCCAGCGTCTCGTGTGTGCGAGCCGGACCCGAACAACTCTTCACGCTGTCCTTATCGCTGGCTTGGGTGGCAATCTCGATGTTCTGGCGGGTGCGCTCGATCCGTTTTCTGAAGAGACGGGAGAGGACGAAAGTGCAGCAGCTGACCATGTCGAATGGGCTAGCAGGGGACTTCAAGTGCATCAACAGAGGACGTGTGGACTGAGGAACCAAAGAAATCTGGCGACACTGGCGTTAAATACGTGCCTACCGGATGTGGCATGGCTTCGTCCGGTCTCATTACTCCTCCGCGTCCGTAACACTCTCCAAGGTGACTTGATCGGTCCAATTTGCGAGAGACAAGGCTTGCACGAGGCGATTCCAAAAAAAAAACTGAAGCTCTTGAGGTAATATCACCATCTGTTACTCCTTCCATCATTGAAATGCGTGATCGTCACCTCTTGAATTTGTCTCGCGTTCGGTTCGTTCCTAACGGGCCTGGTTCACGGAATGCATGCAAATTTATGTGCTAGGATCGAGTGGTGAGCCCACGAGGATGAGATACAAATACAGTAGAGTCTACTAGGAGGATACACACGATCAATAAGTTACGAGAGTAGACGCTGTCCTTCAAGGACGGCTATGAAAGGGGGTCGTCGCGAGGCAGGAGGTCTTCCGGATACGCATCCTGCGCGTCCGATGTAATCTACTTCTATTCGATGTTGCTTCCCCCGTCGTAAACGTGTCAGCGTCCAGCTGTGAATCCACTCGTCGTCGGTTCACTGCAATGGACCCCAATATTCAGAGAGGGGGGAATGTACTCACCCTTCTATGAGCAATACGTTATAATGTCTCTTTACGACCTCCTGCAATAGCTGCTGCTGCGAGAACAGCACCGCGTTGACACACTGATCCCCGTCCGGAATGTGCTTCTTGAAGTCAAAGATGTACTTCCTGCACGTGTCATATGCTCGAATGCGCACGATATCGATTTCTGGGAAGGAGTAGTCAGAGGGTGCACCTCGAGATCGTAGGACGATAAACACCTGCTTCATCGAACATGAGCACGGGTTCCACGGTTTCGCTTCCTACGACCTCCCAAGGTTGATCGTGTCTCCGCCGAAACCACTTCATGGTATCGACGCAAGCCTTGGGCGGGCCCGTGAGAGGGGGTGCGCTGTACTGCGGTGCCGGCCGCGAATGATCGGGCGTACGTACACAGGCGGTACGCTTAGTGGTTTACGACGCGCCGCTCTGAGTCAATGATGCACTGCCACTCACCGTTACCCAGCATGATGACGAATATTTGACAAGGACGTGGGCCCGCGTAGCACCTTCGATGTAATGTGGTAGGCAGGCGCTGTGAACCATCGCACGCATGTCGAACCATAATCACGGAGACCGAGCATAGATAACGACCGATTCAAATGCCCAGTCAGCAGGCGAATCTTTTCAATAAGTGAGACATACCGTACTAATAGCGTTATCGCATGCCGAGCAATCCACTCAGATCTGCTGTGATCGTGCCCTGAAAGTGTCCCGAAGCTCCGTGGATTCAAACGAGGTGTTACCACGTATGAAATTCACGAGTAACACGGACTCCGTGCGTCGACACCCTTGCCTTGCGATGAGGCTGCGAACAAGCATCAGTCTGGGCATCGATAGCCAGAGCCTAGCCAGACATCCACCCATCATCAGCCAGGGATGGAATCAGGTGTTGTGTGCGATGCAGTGACAGACTTTTTGTCAGAGTTCGATGGTATCACTCTGATGATGATCAATGATTCCGAGGACCCGCATTGTCAAAAAAAATGCAGAGAATTCTTTATTTTCCAATTTGAGCGCGGTGGATTCGTCCCTTGCCGCAACAGGCAATCCGTCCCATCTCCGATTTTCGGTCCACTGAGACATCATGCTCTTCATTTCGTACCGCGTAGCTAGTAGACCCTATGACACGTAGTATGCGCTTCCTCCAACCCTTGCGGGTGTCGAAGCTCGCATCATTAGCCGAATGGGCCAGAGCTCTGCGTCGGGGATCGCGTTTGCCAATTTGCCTTGTTATCTGCCTGCACACAGTCAACAGTGAGAACACACGAGGAAGACGCGGAGACAACGTTTCATCGATTACGGTATCATCTAAATCAGTATGTGACACTGATAAGGGTGTAGCGCATGTACTGATATCGTACTTGCCCTCAGCACATGCATGAGAACATCAGGACCGTCTCCTTGCCTTTTCACTTTCACTCTCAGATCTCTCGGTCTTTTTCCAGATTAACCATTCACAGGTGACTTAGACGCACCAAAGACGTCATGCAATGCCTTGGACTTGCTTTTCGTACCGGTTATTCACCGAGGGTTACCCTCGACCTAAGTATGACTCTTTCCAGCATTTTTCATTTTGGCCGCTTGTCGAGATCGGCGAAGCGTTCCACAATCCATATTGTAGCACGTGGTAAAAGCGAACCAGTTCGGCAGTTTAGCGGACGAAACTAATATTACGTAATATTGACAAGACCCAGGTACTATACCGCGGATGCAGTTGAAACACAGATAAAACGATGGAGCAAGTCCCACCACGTTTCAACAATATCTTTTTCCACTGTTAGTCCACCAACCGTGCAATTTCCGCTATGCAAGTGTCAGACTCGACTTATCTACGTTGTCAAACGTCACTCTGACAGGAGGCATTTTGTGTACGCGGTAAAAATCCACGAATTTAATCATTAACGAGATCACTGCTGATTCCGTCGCTATCCAGACTATACAAACGTCTGCTTACTACTAATCTGAACGCTCCTCAAATGAATGACACCAAGCCAGTCAATGCTAATACAGCAACAATAGCGCTGATCGACGTCGTATTTTTTCTATTTTCCCTAGCAGTGTTACTGGCCGCCGTTGGCGATGAGGCGGTCGTACTTGTCGTGACGTTGGCACAGCCAGAGGTCGCGTTACTCGGAACTGTCGCGTCAGCAGACAGCGTCAGGTCCGCACACTAGGGCCCCTGTTAGTCTCAAAGGCGTGCCGTGGATCAGGTGCAGACTGACCTGATACAGGGTACTGTCACCACCGTCGAAGATTACTTGGATGGTCACATTTGCTCCATCCTGGATTCCAGAAACTCCAGAAGCCGCAAGGTGAATCGGGAAGCAAAACTTCCCTTCACCAGCTGTCTGAAAGTATGGGACAACCAGCTGATATCCCGACGAGGACTTGAAATCAGCAAATGACGTTGGATCCTGAACCGTGGAGATGATAACTGCAGCTATACGGATAAAAAGCTGCATTGGTTTCTCTGATTATCTAAAGTACAGCAAAAGCCTACCGGTCCATTTTGAGTGTTCGCTGTTGAGGTTGATCACCCCGTTATTGATGGGGAACACAGTACGGCTTGAAACTGCCTTGGTATACCCGTCTAAATTCATTTTGATTCAGATAACTGCCTCTCAGCGCCAGTATACCCACTACTGACCACAGAATGATGGCTCTGAATCCTCAACGAATGGTCCTCTCGGGAGGGGATATTGGAGCTGGAAGTGTGCACTCGCAGCGACAGCAGACGCGGCAACAAAAACAACAGAACCAAGGCCCATATTGTGTGATGTCGCTTTCTGAGGGGGAGTTTCCAACCTGTGAAGCAAGAATCAACGAATATTTGTCGTGCGGGTAGTTGTAACCTGTCGATTCTGCTGATACTTGAAACAAGCAAAAATTCACTCGAAGATGGTCTTGTTTGGTTCACTCTCCCTGCTAATCGCATTCCAATACTTGAAGCTCTCTCTCTCCGCAGGGGATGATCGAAGTATTCCAAGCAAATTGGTATTTCCCGGACTTGATGCGGCTGCTTTGACTACACCACAATAGACGCAAATATCGGACTAGCTATATATTTGGCAGAGGCGTCAGCGCCTCAGCTCTGCCAAGGCGTCAACTTGCCTACTTGCGACCCACCCGCCCAAACAAGATCTCTCCAAGACCAAGGCCTAGGATGATAGCGATAATGTAAGCGCTGTTGAAAGTCCTGTATGCGCTAGCCCTGAGGTTCAAACACACTCGGGGTGTCGATCATGCTTACATGACAGCCAACATGAGCGAGTACAAACAAGTCGACTGGATGGCTTGAATGACTCCACGCGAAACATCGTGAGACGGGATGAACGGAGGCACGGGCTGCCTGCGCAGAGGAGTGGCGCCACTACTGGCGGTTGCACTTCTGCCTTTCTTGCTAGTGCTTGACCTCGAGACTGCCCTAACAGGTCTGGTCAGAATCAAGAGTGTAAGAAACCAATGACCGGCAGACTTGGTCCTCCAGTGTGATTCTTGAACACGTCGGTACGCAGCAAGACAACGTTCCAAGATACAGAACAGAAGTAACCCAATGCAAGCGCCGGCAACTGCGCCGTGGGATGAAGGACGCCAGGCTTTGAAAATAAGAAAATCCGAGTGTCCGAAATGGAGCCATGGTTTCATGCTCTCTGACATCGTGCCTGTAAATTATTTGTCGGAGTAATCGTTTCTTCTCTCAGATAGTTGCCTCAAGAGAGATACTGTGACCGTCGCATGCGTAAATGAGGACGGCCCAAGTTGTCAGCCGACACTGGGAAGTATTGCATCCCGATTTGAACTTAGATAAGTGCCAAAAATAAAAATAAAAATAAAAAGCATGAGAAAGCCGGTTCCGATTGATGTCCAGCATGTTGCAAACTAGTCCAGTAGATCATGGTATGCAACAAGGTGTTATATCTACTGGCATGTGGTGATTTTGCTGCCGTGAACAGCGGGACGATACGGTGGGATCCGGAGTGAGCACGGGGGAAGAGAAATGGCGAAACTGCGGTTATCGACGGCGTAGGGTGCTTGAACGGCCAGACGACACGATTAATACAACGGGAAGGACCGGGGCAAGGCGAACGACGAAACGACCTTTGCTCGTTAGTGGCCATGGAGGAAGGGGCACGGGGAGACACAGGTCTTCCAAGAACTCGTCTCGCTCGTGTTGTCTCGTGTCGGTGGGAAGAGTTTATATACGCATGCCATTGAGAGAGCTGGTAAAAGTCTTTGTACAAAGGCTTTTGTAAAGCGCAAGAGCTTAGGTGGAAAACTAGGGAAGAATGCGGCACTTGTGCCCATCCCATCGCAGCATAATCGTAGATATCCGGATTCCGAAAGACAGTATTTAGTCGCACGCGATCGCCTAGTTCTTGCACCCAAGATGCTCCGAACGGCGCTGATCAAGGCTTCACACTCGTCCGTACGACCGACCCGAAGCGCGTGCAGGGTCGCGGCGCCGTCCTTGCAGCCTCTTGTCCGCCAACAGTCGTCCAAAGCCTACGACAAAGAAGCTCTCAAAGCCGCTCGTAAACTCAATGACAAACTACAAGAGAACTGGAAGAGCCCCATTCTCACCTACGAGCAGCTGAAACCGAAAACTCTCAGTCCAAGTAATGTGCGGCTGCATATTCACTCCTTTCCGCAATTTCAGACTTTGTGCTCGTCCAGGATGCCTACTTGATTGACGTCCGGGAACCCGACGAAGTGATGCAGGGGTCCATTCCCTCATCCGTGAATCTTCCACTCTCAGTGCTCGCCATCTCTTTGAACCTGAATGCCGAGGCTTTCCGTAGTCAGCATGGTTTTGACAAACCAGGCAAATCCCAGGAAGTCGTCTTCTACTGCCGAAGTGGCAAGAGAAGTGCATCCGCGTGTGACATCGCCAAGAGAAATGGCTACGAAAAGTGAGTGTTTCCGTCTTCTCCACGTCGGTATCTTCACAGACAAGCAATCTTTGCGTAGCACCCTCAATTACGAGGGATCTTGGCTCGACTGGGTGTCCCGGGAGGAAGATGGCAAAGGTTCATCGCCCCATGCTTGAACTTGGTTCCTTCATCGAATTCCATCTCGGCCACGTTGTAGTCAGTGTATGTATCTACGTAGTCGATATCGTGTACCAACTTGCCGACGTTACTAAAATATTGCATTCAATTTCTGCACGCGTTCGTGCGAGGCCGGTTCATCCGTATTCGAAATTACTATTTCTGTCTTGTGCTAGTTGTTATTATGCGTTCCCGAATTCTTCCTAGTCTTTTACCGCACCGCACGTTGGCACGCACAGAGGGCGCCGTGCTCCGGTTAACGACCAGGACTACTGCACTACACACTCGGCATGCCATCTTGCAGCATTTCACCTATGTCCTACCGCTTCATCTACACAGACAAGCACACAGTGCGCCTGCTCCTCACGTCAACCAGAGGTGTGCAATCTTCTTTCAAGGGTTATGCTTGTTCTGTGCTCACTGGACACCAAATTACTGCAGCGACTTACCCATGGATAGGTACCATGTCCTTGCCGATGCAACCATGATATCATTGCTCGAACGGCTGGAAGACCTATTGGATGAAATAGCAAACGAGGCTTTCGAGGTTGACTACCACGTAAGTTCCACACCGTGAACCCAACGAAACACGACGTCACGACTCGCTAATGTACATCATTGCAGAGTGGGGTATTAACGCTCAACCTTGCTGCACATGGGACATACGTGATCAATAAGCAGCCTCCGAACAAGCAGATCTGGCTTTCATCCCCTGTCAGGTTCGTTTAACTCATTCCACGATCGGGTGACCTACTCACTTTTCACTTGGACAATTCCTCGGAACACTGTTCTATGACGATGCGACTGACGTATTTGCGTTTTCCACACGTAAATGGAACACCGAATGGTGGGCGCTCGTTGATGTCAACTTCGCTAACTGGATGAATGGCTAGTGGACCTAAGCGATATGACTACGTGCCGTCGACGGACGATTGGCGTTACTCTCGGGATGGAGAGGAGATGGGTACTCTTTTGGAACAAGAACTCAGTCATGCATTCGGACGTGATGTGAATCTAAGACTAGGGGGCATTTCGGAGGCGGTAGAGTAGGTGTTGAAACAAAATCCATTACTCTTCATGGGTTGGCCACAAAGACTCAAAGGTATACAAGTACACTTGGGCATGGGACCGTAATTGTGATAACATGATGCGATGATGCGAAGCTGATGAAAAGAGACGAGTTGAAGGACTTCAAAGACGTCAACTACTTGGAATGAGGTCAGTGGCAGAAGTCACCCCCCCTACTTGACGTCTACGTGAAAGGAATAACGAGCCAAGGAATCTGAGTTTGTGATTGAATGTCACTTCAGCGAACATCAGCAGGAAGTACTATACCTATTGGCATCCTCATAATGTTGCCGCACGCATTGCACTTCTTCAACGGGCCCTTTTCCTTCTGTAGGCTCAATACAATAACATTGGTCTGCGAGTCCGTTACGTTTAACCCCAGGGTAATAAGGTGGGCCGCCGGTCCAAACCAGTGGTCTCCGTGGCAACGCTTGCGCACTTGGGTTCAAATAACGTTCTCGGGATGGTTGAGTGAACAATAGCCTGTGTTGACTGAGGACATGTAGTTCATGGAGGAGGCTGTTTGCGTCCTTGTACTGACTTGCCGTCATGGACGGGGGTAACGGTTGTTGATTCACGGTATGTGGATCCTCTACCCAGTCCTCCTCGCCATCGCTTTCCCAATGTGAGCTGGCAGTCCCCCTCAGGGTGCCATCTAGCGGCGGGGGCTGTGTGCGCTGTCGTTTGAAGCGAGGTTGGGATGGATCTGTGGTGTACAGTGATTGGAGCGGTCTGATAGGACCATTAGAGAAGGAGGAAGGAGGGTCACCGAGCGATGAGGGAGGGGGCGTCACGGGGCGCTGACGTTTCAACATGACTGATGTGGTGAGACGATGGATGGGCCGCAGGTCGTGTCACTTGGACAGGGGTGGTCGGCGTAGTTTCAAACATGAAAATGGCGTGGATGACTTCCGCCACCAATCTCTCCCTGCAACCACCACGACGATTTGTCCGACATGGATGTCTTTGCGGCTATGGGGATATCTGGCTTTGGCAAGGCTGCCAAAAAACGCGACCTTGATCCGTCTCGCTTTGACGTGGCGAAAAGACGGGAAATCCTCGTCAGTGGCCATACCGGTCTCGTTCCTCGTGTTGACCATCTGACTCTCATTGACAGGAAGTGCAGACTCCTGAACCAGGGCCAAGTAATGTCGTCCGCGGCTTTCCAGAGGCCCTGGTCAGCCAACCAGTGTCGGCTCCACTTGCAAAGCCGTCTGCGCTTCCTCTAGGGTCAGAGAAAGACGCATCGGATGGCAGCGTAGATACAGAAGAAGATGACGAGCCCGAGTATGACCCCGCTTCTCCCTCGCTTTCCTCCCATCCTGAGTTTCCTGTCACTCACGAGGCGACGCTCAAAGAGCACACCAAAGTCATCTCAGCCCTTGCGTTGGATCCGAGCGGTGCGCGGGTGCTCAGTGGGTCACACGATTACGACTGCAAGCTCTGGGATTTTGGCGGAATGACTTCCCATCCGAGGTCATTTAAGACGTGGGAGCCCGCAGGCAGCTACTACGTGCGTTCAGCCATTAGTTGGAGCGATGGCCGCCCTCATATCCTCATCAGGTCAATGACGCAAAATTCTCAAACAACGGGCAGCAGTTTTTAGTCATTCCTGCCACTCTCCAGCCCAGACTCTATGATCGAGATGGCGAAGAAGTGTATGTGCGCTGATGTTCTCCGCGAGGACGTTGTGTACCGAGCGATTTCAGGGCAACTTTTGTCAAGGGTGACATGTACATCAGGGATATGAAGCACACTGCGTATGACTCGTCTCTGGTGGTCGTGTTGTGCGAATTTGACATTTTGCCACAGTGGACACGTCGGCGAGTTGACGGGATGCTCATGGCACCCACGAGATCAACAAGTCTTTATGACAAGTTCGGCTGACTCGACCATTAGGTGAGGCTGCCGTCCCTCCTACTCTATGATAGGTACCAAGTTTCGCAGAATATGGGATGTCGAAAACAAGCGCAAGCAGAAGACGGTCATCGTTGTCAAGTCTAAGGAGCGAGGAGCACGAACCAAGGTCACAGCCTGCGCTTACACTCCCGATGGAAACATCATTAGTGGCGGTACGTCTATGGTACAAGCTTTATTATGTGACCTTGAACATTTTTGTGTAGCTTGTTTGGACGGTGCACTACACATGTGGCAGTCCTCATCTAATTTCGTGCGCCCAAATATGACCGTTGAAGGTGCTCACGAAAAAATGACTGAAACCGCCTCCGTCGTATTCTCTGTGGATTGTCGGACGGTGCTCACTCGAGGTGGTGATGACACTGTTAAACGTACGTGATGCTCCTGAGCGATCTAGCCGTGCTTGAAACCCAGCATTTCAGTGTGGGATATCCGTTCTTTTAAACGACCTGTGGCGACGCGATCCGGAACGACGACGCTTTATCCTGGCACGAATGCGGTATTCAGTCCCGATGAAAAATATGTGCTCACCGGTGTTGGTGCTACATCCAAGGGTGGACAGGGGCGTCTTTTGTTCCTAAGCCGAGCGGACCTGAGTGTAGTCAAGGAGCTGGACATGGAATCCACCCCGGTAAGGGTGGTGTGGCATTCGAAGATCAATCAAATCGTCGCGGGGCTTTCAAACGGCACAGTATCTGTGTTGTACTCGCCGGAAACATCGACTCATGGGGCGAAGCTCCTTTTGTCGAAGGGAGCGCCGAAGCGACCTACGGTGGAGGACATGTCGGATGCACTTGCGGCGCCGACGATTTTGACACCACACGCACTTCCGATGTTCAAGGATGGGGACGGGATCGTCAAGGTGACGAAGCGCAAGAGGGAAAAGGACCGACTGGATCCACGCAAGAGCCGACGACCAGAGCTACCGGTGACCGGACCGGGCAAGGGAGGGCGGGTTGGGGCGAGTGCGACGCAGCACGTTGTCCAGAACTTGGTGCGGGACACGACGCGGGACGAAGACGTGAGTGATTTGGTTATTGCCGTGTTCATTGTCTGTCTTCTTGGATCCCTGACAAGGCGGGTCTCTGGTATTGTGCGACGGTAAACTTGACCTGCTTTACTACAGCCACGAGAAGCACTTCTCAAGTACGCGCAACTGGCAGAGACCGATCCACAGTGGACTGCAGGTGAGCATGGCCCTTGCCTGTTGATTTCGCGTCTCTCGCTGCGGAGTACCAATTCGGGAAGGTTGCCGTGGCGGAGATTGAAAAACTGTGTATTGCTGTGTTTGTTTGATCTGCCGGCTGACGTGGCGGCACTTTCCGTCTTCTTTTTTTTTTTTTCCCAGCGTGGCGACAAAACCAGCCCAAGCCAGTGTTTGCGGACGTCTCGGAAGGGGAGGAGGAGACATAGGCCGAGGAGGACTGCATGGGTCGTCGTGTACGCTAGATACGCGTTTTATGTGCAGCGGAGGGTTCGAAAGGAGTGATGGGGGTGTGAGTAAGTATTTTGGATGGTCCCTGCGCTGGTTTGAGATCGAACCTTAATTCCGGTCGCCTATAAAGACCCAATGGGTGGCTGCCGATGCCCCCAAATCCAAAACTCCCCTTCCCCTCTGCAAACGTCACGCTCTGTGACAAAAATTGTCACGCGCCACCCATGAACGCGACCGACGCTGCTCAACACGCCGCGCCCGCCGTCGGCATTGATGACAAACCAGCACCGCCCGCCCTCACCCCCGCCGTACCACCCGACGACAATGGTACACGTGACAGACAGTTTATATTCAAATTTTCACTTGGCTAACCCTAAACACAAAAAAGATTCTCTCCCAAACGGCCATGTCTCGCTAGATGTTATGTCCGTCTCTCCCTCAGATACAGGTTCGTAGCCCCACTCCCTCCTCCGCTACGTCCCTCTTATCTGAGCAGCCTCTATTAACATTCAACCCCCCGCTGCAACTCCACCCCCGCCCCCAGTACAGCCAGATGCCGCTCAGGACATCAAGATGGCAGACACACCAGACGGTTTCGTCATGTCCAACGCAGCGTCACCAAACGGTGCCCAAAACGGCAAGGTAGCCCATTCTTTCGATGCAGATGGCGACGTAAACATGGATCAGCACTCCTACCTCAATGGTCATACAGATCCTACCCTCCTCAAGTCGGTTCCGCAAAACGACTCGCTCACAGTACGACGTTCTCCTAATCACGCCTCGCCTCATTTAGCCGATGTGGATTTGGACGACGATACCAAGCCACCGCCTGCAAAACGAGCTCGCAAGCTTTCCGATGCCGATCAAGCTTCCATTGCCAACGTGAGCAACGCCCTCGCCTTCCCGTTCTCACGTACTGACACTTTGTCGTGGCCCCAATTTAAAGACTGCCTCACCTCCTCCTGCAACTGGTTCTTCCATTCAGTTCAATGAAGAGGCCATCTCTAGTCCTGCCCCCGCTCCGCCAGCACCTGCTGGGGCGGCTACACTGAGTGTACAACAGCATCGATTCTGTCTTTCCACCGTTCGTTCGTTGAAAAAGATGAAGGATGCCGCGGCATTCCTCTACCCTGTCGACCCCGTCGCCCTCAACATCCCCCACTATCCCACCGTCATCAAGAACCCAATGGATCTTGGAACCATCGAGCGCAAGCTCTTATCTTCGAGTCCTCAAAAACCCGATACGAACCCTAGCAACCCTCGCTATATCAATGCTGACGACTTCATCGCTGACGTTCGTCTGGTGTTTACCAATTGCCTTGCTTTCAATGGCCCAGATCACGCCATCTCCCAAGCAGGCAAGCACGTCGAATCCGTTTTCGACAAGCAAATAAAGAATTTACCACCACCACAAGTGGTATGTAAGTGTCAATGGCTTTCACAAAGCAGATTCTAACCCGAGTAGATCAAGTCTGTCAAAGTCGCCACTCCCCCTCCTCCCCCTCCTCCACCCATCAAGAAAGCCAATGTCGTCCCACCTGCACCTCCTCGTCGTCCATCCACCTCCGTTCCTGTGATTCGTCGAAACGATATTGAGCAAACGTCCACGCGCCCGAAGCGAGAAATCCACCCACCCCCTCCAAAGGATCTGCCGTATGCGGATGCTCCCAAAAAGCTACGCAAGGCCAAGGTGGTCAAGGATGACGGTTCAGCAGAGCAGCTCAAATTTTGTGTCAAGCTTTTAGTCGAGTTGCATCGGAAACAACACTGGACTATCGCACATCCATTTTACGAGCCCGTTGGTAAGTATTAGACACCGCGTTTCCGTCTTGTTGCTTATCGGTGCACCAGATCCTGTCAAGTTAGAAATCCCTACGTATTTCAAGGTCGTCAAGAAGCCGATGGACCTGGCTACCATGCGAAAGAAATTAGAGAATCACGAGTACTCGAACGCCTCCAAGTTCTTTGACGATTTCAAGTTGATGATTCGAAACTGCTTTACTTTCAATCCTGCCGGAACGCCAGTCAATCAAGCAGGCATCGAACTGCAACGTCTTTTCGATGAAAAGTGGAAGAACCTGCCCCCATTACGGGAGGCTAGCGAGGAGGAAGAGGAAGAGGACGAGGACGAGTCAGAGGAGGAACGCAACCGTGTGTTTATCGATGTTCAAGGTGATATTTTCACACTGATGTATCGTTCAATACAGGCAGGATTGCGTCAATGGAGGCACAGATTGAGTCAATGCGAGGGAATCTGCTCGCACTGAAGAATCAACCTCCGAAAGAGAAGAAAAAGAAGAAAAAGGAGCCGAAACCCATTGCTACCTCAACCTCCAAACCTGCTCCCCGTAATGCCAGGGTTGCTAACGTTGGGGGTGGTGCCGTGAAACGGAAAACGAAGAAGCAGGTCCCAGAAGATGATGCACTGTCGTTTGATCAGAAGAAAGACTTGAGCGAGGCAATAACTAAGCTTGATGGGCAGAAGTTGGAGAAAGTTATTCAGATCATTCACGAAGGCGTTCCCGAGATTCGTGACGTGAGTGCTTTCCTCCAGGGGGTGATGCATTGCGTTTGACTTGTACTCTTTAGAGCACCGAGGAGATCGAAATCGAGATCGATCTTCTACCTGTAAACGTCCTTACCAAGTTGTACAATTTCGTTCTACGACCCTTGCGGCAACCTCCTCCAAAGCGTAGTCGTGCAACAGGGAAGGGCACTGGTACTGGTGGCCTCAAGCGAAAGAGCATGGACGAGAATGTCGAGGCTGAGAAGATCCGGCAACTAGAGGAACGCATGAAATTATTTGAAAATCCTTCCGGAAATACGACCGTTCCTATCCCCACTACCGTTCCTCGACACGACGACAGTGACCATTCTTCGGACTCGAGCTCGGATGATAGTTCGGGGAGTGAGTCTGACTGATTTCATGTTTTGTTGTATCTGGATTTCTTTTCTTTTTTACGTTGCGTGCGATCGGTGGTGAGGACTTCTAGTTACTGTTTTTTCATAATAACAGTGTCTTTACTCTTGATCTTTATAACCTTTTTTTTTCGAAGCACCTGCTTTCATCACTTTCATTTTCATCACTCCTCAACCATCAACGCTTCAGCATCTCGTACATACAATCACCAAATTAAAGAACAACAGTGTAGTCAGCTAATTCTAGTCGATCGGTTAGAGCAAGTAGAAACGCTGTCATGTCAGATGCGACCTTTGTAGCGATAGTCCACTACCATGAAGCACTAGTGCACTCTTGGCACGACAGACTGAAATCAATAGCGCTTATATGCAAAATCACCTGCGTTTCGAACCGTTTCCCTGCTTCCATTGCTGCCAACCCGTTTTTGCAGATGCAACAGGTAATGGTGGAAGTGAGGCACGCAGCGACGCTGGTTGGAGGGATTCCAACGCTGCGTGGGAGTCAGGAGTCATTGTCCGACTCTGTCCTTCCTGAGGCAGGGTATGTACGGGAGGGATGGGTGCGTGTCCATGAAATTCATGGTGGTGAAGAGGGGGCGGTGGAGGAGGTAGATCTGTAGGAGGTAGCGGAAGTGGCACTGCTAGAGGACGTGAGGGTGAAAGGACAGAACTAGAACCACCGGAATCCAATGATGTCCACCCGCCAGCACGAAACAAGGGGGCCCGAGACGGTGAATGTGACCGTGGTGGTGATGGCGGCGTAGCGAGAGGAGCGTCACTAGATGGAGGCGAAACTGAGTGGGCGAACAAAGGTGGAGCAGGGCTAACCGTTTCTTACCCTGAGCGTCTCGAATTTGCATCAGGAGGTTTGGGTGACTCGGTGACTGTTGCCCAGCCGGCCTTTTTAAATCCACCAGATTTTGTTTCATTGGTCGTCCCTGTGTCATGATCAGAGGGCAAAACAGAGTTAGGAGCCGCAGTCAGCGGTTTCGCCATCTTGATACCCTGAGCTCTGGCAAGTTTTCTAAGCTCCTTTTCCTCTCTTTTCCTCTCTTTTTCTTTACGCCTTTCCAGCTCTTCCTGGTTGACCAATCGAACATTGGTCTGCATGTCTCGCAAGCGTGCCTTGTGATGGTGGGCATACGAATTGGTATGTTCGTCGTATTGAGCAACGTTTTGGAACTGTTTCTCACAGAGAGTGCAATAAAATGGCCTCAAAGTGTCTGTTATTTCCGATTTGACAGCTGCACGTTTAGCTACGATGTCCTATAAATGGAAGGGGTATTATGAGAGCAAGTGTTGATAACGTAGACGCCATGGCATACCTCTCTAGCTTTGCGTTGGTCTTGGGTTTCCTTGCGTTGACGCTCGGAATCTAGTTCACGCCTCTGCGACACAGTAGTCTCAATCATGCGGACATCCTGATTGATTTTTCCTAAACCAGTCAAGTCATTTTTTATTTGAAAAGGGATGGGGTCGACACGCCCTAATAAGAATTATCAGATAGGCTGAAGGAGAGTAG
Source organism: Guyanaporus albipodus (assembly GCA_038088995.1). Classification (NCBI taxonomy): domain Eukaryota; kingdom Fungi; phylum Basidiomycota; class Agaricomycetes; order Boletales; family Boletaceae; genus Guyanaporus; species Guyanaporus albipodus. Next base: position 120,244 of record JBBPKA010000075.1, on the reverse strand, counting down.
GAGAGCTCGGTCTACCGTCTCCTGACAACCCGAGTGGCTGTCCTTCAGACCAACCGAGTTTTGCGAGCATTGCAAAGCCTTTATTTGTGCTCTTGATCTTGGTTTCGACGGTGATGACCTCTCGCGGAGCGCAGTGAATGTACTCATCGTACTTGTCAGTGTTGACTACGTCCTCAGGTGGCGGGGAGGGCGTGCGAGAGACGAGTGAGATGTCGTCGTCGTCGTCGTCACAGTCCTCTAAATTGTCCGCCCGGTCTGATCTTGATCGCTGGAGTAAGGGGGGAGGGAAGAGGGCAGTACGGCGTGTTTTCAAAGACGCCAAGGAATATGGCAGAGTACCTTCAGTAGCACAGACGCGTCCTGTTGTTCTTGTACGCTTTGCTCTGGGCGCACCATGGGAATTGCGTTCCAGTGAGCGATGCTTTCAGCAGACATACCGTGGGAAAAACAGCATGGGCGGTTGCAATTGTAATACAATCACGTGACAGTCACGCGTGACTTGGCGCGCCGCGTTCGCGCTCGTCGTTCGCGACCACGTCGACACCGCCCGGGATGATGAACTCGGACGATTACTTCCCCGATGATCTTGACTCTGGTATCCTCAACCAGCTCGATGTCATCGAAGCGGCATATCGTCTCAAACTCGCTAACAACTCCCCCACTCGCCGCCCGCCAAAAGTCGTAGCTACGTCTAAGCCAACACCTCCCAAACAAGCCCAGAAAGAGGACTCGTACATGGACCTTACGCTCGACATGGACGAGGTGGATCTGCAACGTCTCGACTCTCTCATCGACGCCGCATACAAGGGTCAGGCACCTATAATTGCCGGTCCCAGTAATGCAGGACATCCTCCATCCAAGAATTCTGTTCAAACAACCTTATTTGGGGACGTCGCATGCCCTCCGTCATCCTCCAGCAAAACCTGCCCCGCCTCTCGTGGTGCTACACAGAGATCGGATCATCGTATCCCTTTTGGTCAACAGGCCCCTAAAACAAAGAAATGGGACCATACCGCGTTTGCAAAATCCGGATGGAAGAAGTCAAAGGGAAAAGGAAAGGAATTCGAAGACGAGCAAGAAGAAGGGCAAATGGAATTTGAGCAGTTTCCTGCTCCGTTCATTCAAGGTACGTATTAGATGTCTCACTTGGTCATGTCAAGCGCCTCACTTCATTGTAGTTGGGTGCGTATCTTAGTTACGACTCGCTGATTCTGGCTTTGACGTCTATCCATGCATTCCCGCCTGGCTTATTAATCGAAGCACTGTGAGCATGACTCTATTCGACATCATGTGACCACGCATTTATAGTCTCATAGCCTCCCCCTATGAAGCTCAAGGTGGATATGCTTGAGGCAAAGCACTGGATTTATCCGCTCAACCAACCCAAACGAGATTACCAGTTCAATATCGTCAGACATTGTTTATTTGATAACACGCTAGTAGCTCTTCCAACCGGTCTAGGTAAGACTTTTATCGCGGGGGTCGTGATGCTGAACTGTGAGTTTCTGTATCCTGCACCCGTATCAGACATGACACAGTTTATCAAAGTTTACCGTTGGTTCCCAGAGGGAAAGGTGGTCTTCGTCGCCCCCACGAAGCCTCTGGTTGCTCAACAAATTGATGCATGCCATCGGACATGTGGTATCCCAGGAAGGGATGCGGCGGAATTAACGGGAAATAACCCCCGCCCATACCGATCCCGCATGGTGCGTCCCCGTTTTGTGCCAGAATAAGACTGGTGCTGAATGCTCGTAGTGGGAGGAGAAACGTGTCTTTTACATGACGCCCCAGACACTTATCAATGACCTTACAACAGAAAATTGCGACCCACGCGATATCATTCTTATAGTCATTGGTCTGTAAGGTTTCGTAATCTACGTAGTGTCTCGCTGAAGATTGCTGGCAGATGAAGCACACAAGGGCACAGGCGATTACGCATATGCTCAGGTCATCCGCTTTCTCATGGCAAAAAATCCTTATTTTCGGGTACTTGCGCTTACTGCGACCCCTGGAAACACTCCTGAGGCGGTCCAAGCGATTGTAAACTCTTTGCATATTAGTAGGATTGAGATCAGAAACGAAGGGAGTCTCGATTTGCGAGAATATATGCACAAAAAGGTCATTTTCTCCCTCGCAGCCGAGCCAAAGTGTCTCATCAGTATCTTTCGCAGGAGGTCAAGCAGCATATCATCAGGATGACAGAGGATATTGCCCATTTCCAACAACTTCTGAAGACTGTCATGGAGGTCAGCATAGGCCACTCAGCAGAACAAACAACACTGATGGCCTCTAGTCATTGATAAAACCACTTGTAGCCAAAGGTGTTATCGAGCCATTAGACGTCATCAAAATGCACCCGTACCGTGCTACTGCTATCATACAACGTATTGCTGCTCAACGGAATAGTCCACACGTATGGGCTTTGGGAACACTATCCGTAATATCCTCCATGGCACGGGCAATGTCATATTTGGTACGGTGCTTCAAGTTTCGTCGTAAATGTGCGACTGATGGTCTTTGCCGCATTCGCACAAGTAGATGGAGGCGAGCGTTACTATGTGCCTTCATTCTCTACAAGATCTCATTAATGACAAGGGCGGGTCCGATCAGAAGAAAAAGAAAATATCTTTAAAACTTAAGTCGGATCCCGCATTTCAAAAACTTCTCGTAGACCTTGAGATCACCCAGAAACAACCCGGGGGATTTGGGATGCATCCAAAGATGGAAACCCTCAAAACACTTTTGGTGCAACATTTTGGACAAAGAATTTCCGACGGGGACGAAGGAGATGGAGGGATCGTTGGTACACGAGCGATGGTATTCGTGACATACCGAGAGTGTGTGGACGAGATTGTCGGGGTTTTGAACCAAGAGTCACCGCTGCTGAAGGCGACTCGCTTTGTTGGCCAAGGGGTCGATAAACAGGGCAAGAAAGGCATCGCTCAAAAAGAACAGTTGGAGGTACGATTCAAGAGTTGCTGTAGTTCTCCTTCGTATTCATGCTTACTTCTAGGTGATCAACAAATTCAAAGCGGGAGATGTGAACGTTTTGGTCTCGACGTCAATTGGAGAAGAGGGCCTCGACATCGGAGAGGTAGATATGATCGTATGTTACGATGCTCAAAAGACACCAATCCGTATGGTGTGTTGATCTCTCCCTTTTCTTTTTACTCTTTTTCCAGAGAATATATTTGCTCAATCCCCTCGCCGTCTGTAGCTTCAACGCGTTGGACGGACCGGCCGTAAGCGTGATGGTTATGTGCACGTTTTGCTTGCCGAGATCCGTGAAGAGCTAAACTGGGACAAGGCCCACGACACGTATGGCGAACTACAAAAATGTATCGTTCGCGGAGATCAGCTTGAACTGTACGGTGATATACCACGATTACTCCCCGATCACTTGCGGCCGCAGGTTCTCGAGAAACGGATGGAAATCGAGGAGTATGTCCGTGAGCAATTAGGCCGAAAGAAATCTTCTGTCGCAACAGAGGACGGAGAACCAACTGTGGGGGGAAAGAAGAGGAAAAGAAATGACAACATTGACAGGAATATTCCCTCTGGCGCGAGCCATGGCTTTGTAAGCGTTGCGAGTTTGCTAGTCAAGGGAAAGAAGAAGAAGATAAAGCTGATGGAATTCAATGACGCCCTCGCCGAAGACGACTCGACGGATTTGGAACTAGAAGGAAATCTCCTCGATATTCGGCGCACTGTTTCTACTCCTATTGACTCGAGGCCAACGCGCAAAAACGCGTTACCACGATCACGGACCATGGTCTCCAGGAAACGTAAACCATCCACGCATGACCGCTCGTCTCGGCAGACTGAGGTCAAGATGGAGGTGGATCAGTACATGTCTTGGCCTAATCAATCCACACCGAAGAAGAAGCCTCCTCGGTACTCACCGCTCCCTCTGGATAGCTCTCGCCGAGAACCAAGTCTCCGCAAGTCAACCACAATGTCGCACCACGACGTGATTGAGATCACTTCATCATCTCCGTCTCGTTCGACTTCCGCTGAACAATTTTCCGCTGCCCTTTCCCTCCCCAGTGCTGTCTCACGTAGATGCGAGGGTAAAGAGCGAATGTCTCACCGAAACTACATACATTTGACACCTCATAATTCTCCATCCGAAAGGACTCGCGATCAAGATATTTCCTGGCTCCTAGATGAAGACGAGGACCCAGATATACAGATTGTTGGTTCTTCTCCCGCCAATCCGAAAACGAAACACAGCGCTTCACATTCGTCGCGCATCGTGGATAAAAGTGCCATGGAGGACGGTATTAAAGTAGTCGAGGTAAAAAGATCTCCAAGGACCGTTCAGCCGTCAGTGGGAGACAGGCCGCCTTCCACGCCGCCTCGGGTCATTTGCCCATCACCTGGTCCGACCCCTGATATCCCTGAGGGGTCGTTTGCGATACGCCCTGTGGGTAGGCGGCGAATCTCCAGAACGAAAAAATTACCGAGTCCGGACACGTCGTCACCCCGGTTATGTCGTTTGAGGCGCACTGATACGGAAGTGATCCCTCGGGCAAGCACCTCCCCACTACAGCCGAAGACTCGACGAAATCCCTCAATATCCATCCGACACAACCCTTTGTTAGATGGCGAAGCAGCGCATTCAGGAGATGAAGAAAGTGAAGGATCTTCACATTCGGAAGATGACGTGGAGAGCGAGTCCGACAGGGCGTTTCTCAAAGATACGCCTGATACACAAGTCTCCCCATCGTATGACCAGACTCTTGCTTACCAACAAAGCCTCCTTACACAAGCGTCGGGACTTGGAAACATGCCAATTTTTGCCAGTCGGCCGGTTCGAGCGGGTGGTTTTGTTACTGCAAGAGAGCACTCACGCAGACGCCCGACTGTTTCAAGTTCACCACCGCGGGAGAGTGAGCCAGACGAATATGTGTTTGGGAGCTTCGTGGTAGCGGATGATGCAGAACTCTTATTCGATTGACGAAACGTTACACACTACTAATGCCTAGGTACATATAGCGATCAATGATTATGATGTGTTTATGTCTGCATTGGCTGGATCGGAATTTACCGAGTCAGTCTGGAAGGGCAAAATTCCTAGTGACCTTACGCCCATGGAAGCATTTCAGTTACTGTCTCGCGGCGGTGCATGTTTTGATAAACAGCGGTTCAAATCTGACGTACAGCTGTTCGCAGTAGGTGGTGGCCGGGGCCCGCGTACGACGATCGTTTCTGACGAGTTTTGCTGCGACCAGCAAAACGCCATAGCGCGACCCGCAAAGTCGTTGGATACAGCGATAACTCAGGGTTCGAAGCTCCCACCTGAACTCGATTTCTTCAAATACGCTCAAGGAGGACGAGGAAAACGAAAGGTGGAGAACACCGACCCCAGTAGTTCGGGCACACCCCTTCGATCCAATGCGCAATCCAAGAAACGGAAAGTTGATGATGGGGGGGACAGCATCGATAGTGATGAGGGCGATGTGGACGACGCATCCGAGGGTGGTGCCGTGGGCAGGGTTCGCGTCACGGCCAAAGGTTCCAACGTTCCACAGCCGATTGAAGCGTTCGACGAGTTGCTCGACCGGTACAAAGTAGCGCATCGGCTACTGTCCAACCTTCTGGATAATCATTACAAGCACCCCACTGGCGTACAGGCCCATGGTATACCGATTTTATTGGAGGTAAGGTCGTCATCAATACGCGATCGCTCGTATAGCTTGATCATAATTTCAACAGCGTCGTGATTTGGCCGCCATCTCCCCTACTGGAACAGGGAAGACGCTTTCCTATCTACTTCCAATTTTGACATCACTAGAGGCCCCGATGTCGAGTTTGAAGGGCACGAAAGGAAGTGGTGTTCGTGCCATCGTACTCGCTCCAACTCGAGAATTGGCACGTCAAATTTATAATGAGTGTTTGAAACTGGCAGTCGGACGCAAGTGGCGAGTGGTGTTGTTTAGCAGAGCTACGGCGAGCACCCTTCGTGACAAAAACGTGAGGAGCAAAGTCGGTAAGTTACACCAGCTAGATGTTTTCTTTTGTTCATGTTGAGAGATTTCGAGATATCGTCATCAGCACGCCTTTGCGTCTGATTGCATCTATTCAAGAGGGAAATCTTGATTTGGACAAGTTCGTGATAATTTTTTACACGTAACTTTTGACTTGAAGTTCGCCGTGATCTAGTGTCCGTCATCTGGTGCTAGACGAGGCAGACCGACTACTGGATAGTGAATTTTTGGAGCAAGTGCAAGAAGTGATTGGTGCTTGTACACATGCTGAACTTCAAAAAGCCATGTTCTCTGCGACGCTTCCAGCTGGTGTTGAGCAATTGGCGATGAGCATTCTACGCAATCCGATACGCATTGTCGTCGGTCTCAAGTGAGTAGAAGGTATTGTTGGATTCGACGTTTCTGACGATTTTTCTAGGGACACGCCCCTCCCACTTATTAGCCAGTCCCTCACTTATGTCGCTGATGACCCCTCCAAGCTGCCGAGTGTCTTGACATATTTTTCTCAGCCTTACAACCCCACAGTACTCATCTTTACGTCGACTCAAGCACGGGCTACCTCACTGGCAGAAGAGCTGACCCTCAATGGGATCTCAAACGTTGACTGTTTGCACGCCGGTATGACAAAGAAGGAGAGAGACGATGCTGTGATACGTATGCGCCGCGGCGAAAGCTGGGTGATGGTGAGCACGGAAGTGATGGCACGAGGCATGGACTTTAAGGGAGTGCGGGAGGTCATCAACTACGACTTTCCGACGAGTATTCAGAGTTATATTCACCGAATTGGTAGGTGACCGAGGATTGGTCTTTGGGCCGAAGTGACTGATGGCTGCTAGGTCGCACCGGACGAGCTGGTCGTGATGGTAAAGCAGTGACATATTTTACTGATGAAGATGCGCCATATTTAAAGTCGTACGTCATTTCGGTGTTGTCAGGGAGGATATAACCTAAGGGATTGCTCCGAGGATTGCCAACGTCCTGGTCCAGTCGGGGTCGCGTGTGCCGGACTGGATGCTCGAACTTCCGAGGCCATCCAAACTGAAGAAGAAGCAGATGGGCAAGGTCAAACGCGCGGAGACGGTCAACTCCGCGCGCAAGATTGGGCGAGCCGCTGCGATTAAGAAAAGGTGAGAGGGTGTGAGGTTGGAGAGATGGGTATTCACTGACAATGTTTGCAGAGAGATGATTGCTGGATCAAAGAGACGGCAGATGAAGGGGCTTTGTGATCAGGGTGTGCACGGTACGAGCTGTTAGTATGTCGTCGGCAAGGGATGAATGTTGTTAAGCATTGTTGTTGGTTGAGATTACCTCAGAGGTGCGTCACTCAAAGGGGGCGCGGGGGTGGTGTGTGACGACGTCAAGGGTGAGGTGAAAACATTCCATTTTTGGGTAGCCTCGATGCAGATTCAGACACCGATTTGGGCGACGACGACCTCGTTGAGTCCTCAAGGCAAACTCGAGGTGACGATGTGAAGAGCTAGTGGCACTCAGTTCGATGTCGCTGATTTCGTTCAAAAGCGGGTCCGCTTCACTGCATACAGCAACTCGCGCTTGTCCTCCTCCTCCCCTTCCAACTTGTCTTCCTCCTCCTACTCAATGTCCCATCTCAATCACGCCCGCAGGTCGCGCAGACTGTCGCGTCAATCACCGATGGCGGGTAAGTCATCGCTCCCGAGTCCCGACGAGTGCCATCTTGAACACTTTCCTCTTTTGGATACAGCCTCTGATTACGACTGGCAACTCCAACACTCGCACAGTGGCTCTCTTTCTGCCGACATCGTCAACTCTACCCTTCGTCCTCTTCTTCCCCTGTCACCATCAGCATGCACATCGTCCACATCGTCCACATCTCCTCCTTCAGTCCTCACCCATCTCCCCTTCGCGCCCGGTTCCTCCCATACTCGCAACCGCAAGCAAGGCCACATCCCCCGCCCTCCCAACGCTTTCATGGTCTTTCGTTCTTGGCTCTGGAACAAAGATAACCTGAAGAGCATCGAGAGAGATAATCGCAACGTTTCCCGCATCGCCGGCAGATACTGGAACGAACTATCCGAAGCCGAGCGCGCCCCCTTCCGGAATATGGCCGAAGAAGCCAAGGCTCGCCACGCTCAGCTTTACCCTGAATACAGATACTCTCCCGGCTCGCAAAAGAAGCCCAAGGCTTCCCAACGTCGCTCCCAGCGCAACGCTCAAGTCGAGAACGAGAAATGCAACAAGGTCGTCGATCTACTACTGGGCGCTGTCACCGAGCGTCTTGGCGAAGTGCAGAGTAGGGTCCAGCTTGATCAGGACACACGTGCACGCGCTGTCGAGGGGACACCTGTCGAAACACCCAACGCAGTCCCGCACAATAGACTCAAGAGACCCGCACCATTGTGTAGGGAATCTCCCCCCTTGCAGCCAAGATCTAAGAAGCAGAAGACTATCCCTCCCTCTCCCTCGATCTCCACTCCTCCCCCCCACTACACGCTCCCCCTTCCCGTCCTTCCGGTTGCCGAAATTCCCGAGTCCACACAAACCCCGGGACTGTCGGCTTGCACTCCAGAGCTGGTGTACTGTGCCGAAGAATTTGTCGCTACCGACGATATTCCTCCCCTCACCCTGGACAGGTGCGGAGATTCCGTGAGTAAACCAAAGTGTTCCCTCGTCTATGCTCACATCGCCCCATAGACCGTCAAGAAGAGCGAAGACGACGATATCTCCACCTTCTTTCCTTCTCACCTGGAGCCGGGTGCGCACACCGCCTTCTCTGGCATCAAGCCCGATGCCACCTCATTTGTTGATTCTTGCGTGTTTGGAGCCTACACTGCTGGTTCGTTGGTCCTGTCCACCCCTGCTCCATTCACCGACCTAGACATCGCATCTTACTCGTCACTCGACCCTGAGCTAGCTCCTTTGGGTTCCCCCGTATTTTCTAATCCATTCGAACTGTCCACGCCAACGGCAGAGCACGCAGCGTTCCTCGGTACCTTGGACCAGCTGTTCGGGCAGCCCATTTCACCGCTTACTCAAAATTTCTCCGCGGAAAACTGGTAGAGTGATTGGATCGTGCCTGTGCCACGAACACCACTCACCAACGACACTGACGCTCTTCACGACTTGAGAACTATGCACAATAGTTTCATTCCCTTACACATTTTCATACCTGATCTCCTCGGACGAAATCAATATCAACCACTTACTGTATCTCGTACCCCTGTTGCATACTTGTGTACACTGAAATGAAAGCACGCTAATTAAACGATGATAGGACGCGGTATTGAAAACTGCTACGAGACCCGCTTCGCTTTCTTCGATCCATCTTTCCTGTCCGTGTGAACTCGCTTTGTTCCAGAGAGCGACTGGACTAGGTCATCGATGTTCAATCGACCCGATTCCTGTTCCTCCTTCAGCCAAACTATACAAGCGTCTTTGTCGCTTTCTGGATTGTCCAACTGCCACTCGACAACCTTGGAGAGCACGACAGCCGTCCAAGGTCCAGGCTTGCCACCAAACACAGCGGTGATCTCGTTCCCCTACAGAATACGTGAGCAGGTCCAAAGACCATCTAAAGAATCGTCCTACATTGAGCAGGGGCTTGGCGTCCACCAAGTCCTCCAGGCCGAGTTCCTCGATGCGACTCGTGAAAGCGTTGTAACGTCGAATGCATTCCTCAGCTTCCTCGCCTACGGACTGCAGGTCAGGTCTCCAAACGTGGCACATTCAAGCCGGGTCATACCATCTCCAAGTGGAACCAGTTCGCACACCAAGGAAAAGAATAGTGATGAGGACCAATGTGAACCGGACGTCAGTTTATGCACCTTGGGGTGTCGGAGCAATAGTCCTATGGCGACGCGTTCCGAAGGCGTCGTGAATCGGGGGTCCCCGAGAGAAAGTCCCTTGAACAGTGCAACAGCGTCGAAAAGCGCCGGTACGCCATCAAGGTAGTAATTTTTGTTTCCGAGTTTCAATCCTTCCCGAATCACGGCTTCGACGAGAGGGTGAACCTTCTGCTTTTGGTCTCTGTACACAATGCCAGCAAAGGAGTAAAGACTAGCACTGAGGAACAATCGCGCCCTTGTCCCTTGGTCGTTCAATGCGTGAGCAACAAGGTTTGGATGGGGTCGTGTCATGAACCTGTGTGGATCAGATGGCGATGCAGGAAAAAGCAGATCGTGAAGGATGGTGCATGCGGTGAGAGAGAGCTGTGGCAGAGTAACAGGGCCCGAAGCAACGTCGATAATTGACGCAGGAACGCGAAAGACGATGTGATACAATGACAGGTCGTGTATGATCTGTATGGCATGTAGCGGTTCAACCACTTGTAATCATGAGCTCGAATACTCGAGCGAGACAGGGTGCAAGCAGACCTTTCATCATTTTGTCGATCTCTTCGCCAATACGCTCGCGGCTGATTTTTGAAGAGAGCGCTTCCTTCAAGAACGCATTTGTTTTAATAGAGGCCACGAGTCAAAAGAAATGACAGTGTTCACCTGGATGCTCTGGTCGCGGGCGGCATCTTGAAGTTCGGGTGTCATCGCAAATCCGAAGCGACTGGCAAACCTGACGCATCGAATCACACGCAAGGGGTCGTCACGGAATGTTTGCAATGGAGGTAAAGGCGTCCGGATGATACCATTGCGTAGATCGTCTAACCCCTACGAGCAACTTGAAAGCCTCAGTCCAGTGCATGACCGGTCGACCAATATACTCTTGCCTTTTGAGTGTGATCCTCGACCGTGCGCGTATGCACGTTGTAGAAAAGCGAATTAATTGTAATGTCCCTTCGCAAGGCATCCTGGAACGGACTCCCAAAATTCTGCGAGAACCGTGATAAAGTAGAGTGATGGCACGCTGATCAGGCAGCGACATACGACTTGTGTTGGAATGCGACTATGCTGGGAGTACTCTTCGCTCCTCAAGTTTACGAAGTCCAAGTCGATGCCAAAGAGCGATGTTCTCGCTGTCTCCAAGTGTTTTGACTGGTCGGGGTTGCTCTCAATCTTGGTCACTTTATGCACGGGTAGATGCTTCTTCTCTGACAAGAACGTGACGAGACGCTCAGCAAAGGGCACACCCATCATGTCCTCGAGACAAATATCGACGTCGTTGCATTCATAATTGAGCAACTGGCAACCCAACATGAGAGAGACGACCGGTGGTCGAGAAGACGGTTGAGGATTGACCTTGTCGCGAACCCACCCCCCGTTTATTCTGCACGCCGTGACGATGCCGTCTTGGTGTTTGAGATGTCGCGTGAACTCGTCGAGCAGGTTGCAGAGTTTGTCCTCGTCGTCAGACAGGACGATGTTGTCCTTGATCTGGGGTGCGATGCGGGTCGCCATGCCCCTCAGCAAGTTGAATCGTCGCCAATGAGGTCCAACGTAGAGGAGGAACATGCCTGAGTTGTCTCCCGCGCATTGGAGTCAGAGCTGCCCCTCTGGTTCAAGCGGCGCTTCAACGATATACTCTTTGCCGGTGCTCCACCGAGCGTACTTCATTTCGCTGACGAGCCCGAGACCAACACCACCACAGACGACGACGAACTCATCCCCGTTGACTCCACACTCGCTTACACTCATCATGGGCCGCGTATTGTTGAAGGTCACCACCATCTCACACTTACCCTACCGTACAGCAACTAACTCGCGTTCCAGGTCATCATCCTTGGGGACAGCGGGTAGGGTGGCATGGCGCGCATTCTCGTCCGTCTCTCATCGCAGCTGACGGGGTATATGCAGTGTTGGCAAGACGTCGCTCATGAACCAGTATGTGAACAAGCGGTTTAGCAACCAGTACAAGGCCACCATCGGAGCCGACTTGTGAGTACGCCCATGTATGCGGTAATTCCACTCGCTGATTGCCGTCTAGCCTCACCAAGGAAGTCATGGTCGATGACCGCCTAGTGACGATGCAGGCATGTTCTCATGCACCAAGCCGTGCTCTTTCTCTGACGCACGCGGACAGCTCTGGGATACGGCTGGACAAGAACGCTTCCAGTCGCTCGGTGTGGCCTACTACAGAGGGGCAGATTGCTGTGTGCTCGTATACGACGTCAACAGTGCCAAGTCGTTCGAGACGCTGGATAGCTGGCGCGACGAGTTTCTCATCCAAGCAAGTCCACATGATCCCGAAAACTTCCCGTTTGTTGTCCTCGGTAACAAGATCGACGTGGAGGAAAGCAAACGACAGGTACGAGCACCTTGACTCGAGCGTGAACGCATCCGCACGCACTGTCCTGTAGGTCACACAGAAGCGGGCGATGACATGGTGTCAGTCCAAGGGGAATATCCCATACTTTGAGACGTCTGCCAAGGAGGCTATCAACGTCGAACAGGCCTTCCAAACTGTGTCAAAGAATGCGTTGCAACAAGAAGCAGAGGAACAAATGTGCGTATGTCGTATCGTGTATTGGACTCGACTGAGCGTCCGACAGGTATGTGGATTATCCGGACCCGATCCAAATCGATCGGGAGAGCACACAGGGCATTCCGTGCAACTGTTAATCTGCACGAATATGCACATGAATGGATTTTTGTTATCTCTGTGTCGTGTTAGCGGTGTGTTGCCGCGCGTTACCCGTTTGTGAACCTGTTGAGTGTTTAATCTACTGTCTCGTCGGTGAGATATCTTATGTTGTCAGACGAGGCGAGGATGAGGGTAGAGCAAACAATATGACATCATAAGCAGAAAATGGGGAAGTGCATGGTACGAATACAAGGGCAAGTGTGATGAACGCCTCGCCAGAGTTCTTACAAGTTGAAGGCTGTCTTTGTGAACTGTATCTTGGTTGAAGCAGGGTCATCGACGAACCAATATACTTGACCAGGGTGGGCCGGTTTGACGCAGGAAGCGGGTAGGGCGGGGTTGTCTGAATTATCGAGTACGCGAGAGAGGATGTCTGCCTTTGCAGCGCCAGTGGCGACGAAAGCGACACGAGATGCATGATTGAGGACGGGAAAGGTGAGGGTGATGCGCCTGGGAGGAGGCTTGGGAGAGTCGTCGAGATACGCTACCCACCTGTCGGTTTCGGCGAGAAGCTCGTGGCCTGGGAAAAGCGAGCAGGTGTGGCCGTCCTGGCCGACGCCGAGGAGGATGAGGTCGAATACGGGGAAACGAGCCGAGTCCTTTTGGGCAAACTCGCGTATGAGTTCCCCTTCGTAGGCGTCTGAAAGTTCGTCAAGGTCGCCGAGGAGCAACGGGTCGATCGTGTGGATATTGCTAGGGGGAATGGGGACGTGGTCAAATAGTTTGGACCTGCAGAGAAGGTGGTTCGAATCTGGGTCGTTGAGTGGGACGACGCGCTCGTCAGCGTAAAAGACCTGCCTGTGTGGCGTGAGCGAGAGCTGCACTGACACGATGAACGACATGCCATTTGTCCCACTTGACTGCGGGGTCGTCGATAAGCGCGGTGAGCTGGCTTGGTAGGGAGCCACCGGAGAAGGCTACGGTGAATTTACCCTTCTTCTCGATGGACTCTCGCTGTGCCTTGAGGATGAACACGGCGAGCGCGCGGGAAACGTCCTCGGGAGAGGCGAACGAGTGCAGCACTGGCGGACTCGGCGGATGGTGCATCTCAACAACAAGGAGTTAGGAGTTGATTTACTTGAGTAATATTTATTTATTTAATAAAATGCGCGTCACCGTACAAACATGCGCAAATTATGACCCCAGTTCGGGGAACACGGCCAACAAGACAGCGTCCAGTAAAAACACGGCCAGGTGTCGGTTACACGCCTCATCGCTCAGCGCCTCCACGACACCGTCCAGCGTACCCAGTGCGAGATCGCCCATCAGGATACCTCGCACGGGCGCAGGCACACGCTCAGTCAGTCGTTTCACGAGTGCTGAGCGTATGGCGACCTGCTCCTCTATCGTCGGGTCCACCGGCGCAGGGCCAGGGTAGCCATTTGGAAACAGTGTTCGCTTCGAGAGACGGAAGGCGGACAGCACGTTTGACGCAGACAGCACATGACTGTACAGCACGTAACACAGCAACCTGACAACGCAGGTCAGTCTCAGACCCGGACAGAGCGGACAAGACGTACGCACTTGTTCACGAACGTCTGAAACGTATGACAGAATAGAGAGACCAATTGGACCAGGGCAGCAGCAGCAAGCCGATCCTGGACGTGGAGAACCTCGGCAATCATATCTAGCGGACCGCGGGTGAGATCCGGGGAGATAACGACATGTCCGTTCTCAGGTGCACTTGCTTGCATCGACGATGACGCGCGCGATGTCGATGGTGTCACGGAGAGGGACTCGTCTACCACGTTCGTCGTTCGCGTCGACTTGCTGGCTTGGCGGCAATCGGTTTGGTTTACGATGGGAATGATGTATATAGCTTGCTTGTACGCCTGTATGAACATGATGCATGCCCCAGACAGCCTCTGGATGGCTGAAAGCAGCAGCACGATGATGCCTGATTTCGAAAAGTGCGACTGACCGCGTGGAGATGCCGACGGAACCGGCTGAGACAAACAGTCAGATGAGCTTATCAACGAGAACGAAAATAGCACACCTGCTCCGGCGACGCGTCTGGAGGAGGTCCGAGTGCGTCCAACGCCATCTTCTGGAGGAACCAAGGCTGGGTGATGCGAGGGATGACGTCCTGGACGACGACCTTGAGTATCAGTTCTCTGACGATAAACCTCTCGGCCTCTGGCGCGTAGTCCTCTGTAGGCAAGCACTCCCTCAACACATGGTCGAACGCTTGTCGAAAGTATTCTTCGTCCAATGTCCCGTCGGACGAGACGGCCATGTGCGGTTGCAGCTGGTGAAAGAGCTGCGGGAGCGACAGCGCGCCCCCGGTGGCGTACGACGTGGAGGCCTTGGCGACAGCCTGACGGTAGTCTTTGTAATGCTGCGTGACGAGGGCGGGTAGGTCGCCAAAGACGAGCAGAGAGAGGTCGGCGTCGAGGATGCGCTGCTCGAGGGAACGAACGACGTGGGTGACGATGACTGCGATCTGGGGAAGGAACTCCCTGTCGTATCTGGTGAGTTTGGTCCACCAGACGTTGACGAAGGCTCGGAGTGTGAGAGCGACAAGGTCATACGCCTCCTCGTGTAGTTCGCGCGGGCAGGCGTCGGAGAGAAAGAATGGTGGTAAGTCGGTGGTAGGAGAAAGATGAGGAAAGAGGAGACGCCTGGCAAGGCTCAAGGGTTGTTGCTGATGGCGTGTTGTGAAAGAACCGGTCGAGGCAGTCGAGCGTGCAGTCATCGGATGAGCGAAAAAAAAATTCATTCGGGGCTTTGTGTACCCCACGGTGAGTACTGCACGTTTCAATCGTTTAACGGTCCTTGTCCGAGAAACTATAAAAACCAGCGCTGGCGATCGCAAAAAAAGTAGCACCCAACATGTTCTCTTTCCATCTCCCAACGCGATTAGCAAGATCCGGATGGACTGTTTCATGGCGGACCTTTTCCGCGTCCACATGTAGAGCCTACAGTGACATCGAGGTTCGTCGTCCATCTTCATTACCAGTCTACCAGGCTCATGCACGTCTTGCCAATCGCAGGCCTCCCGACTCGTCATATCGCGCACGACCAATCCAGGCCAGTTGCCCCATACCTCAAACCTGGTCTTCGGTCGGACCTTTGTACGTTCATGATCTGTGCGCCCTCACCCCTTTGCAGCTTTCTCAGTGTTTCTGCAGTCGGATCATATGCTTAAGATAGCGTGGTCCGAAAAGACCGGCTGGGCTGCACCTTCCATCGAGCCGTGTGAGTCATTTCACTTTTTTCCCCCCTCGCCTACGATACCATTTTGTGACATGTCCTAGTTTCTCCAATTAACCTTAGTCCCGCCGCGACCGTCCTCCAGTATGCTCAGGGCCTTTTCGAGGGCATGAAGGCATACCGACGCCCGGATGGGACCGTGACAATGTTCCGACCTGACATGAACATGAAACGCATGAACACCAGCGCTGGGCGTCTGGCGCTACCCGTGGGTCCATCGTCCCGCTCCGATCCGTTCGTTTTGATAAAATCCCACATAGGCTTTTGATGGCGATGCCCTCCTTGAATGCATTAGGCAACTTGTTCTATTAGAACGTGATTGGATACCCAAGGAACCAGACCACAGTCTCTACCTCCGCCCTACCATGAGTCCGTCGTCCCTCCCTGTCCTGCCTCCTGTCCACTGACAGGACCACTTCCAGTCGGAACCGATGGTACTCTCGGCGTACACCCTTCCACGAACGCCCTTTTATACGTCGTCTGTAGTCCCGCAGGTCCTTATTACCCCCAAGGCTTCAAACCCGTGGCCTTGTACGGCACGACAGAGTATATCCGTGCCGCTCCCGGAGGTCCGTCGTTCTTCATCTGGCCCGGGTCGCGTGCCTGACCGCGCACAGGCACTGGTGCTTTTAAGCTCTCCGCCAATTACGCCCCAGGTGTCGTCGCTCAGAAAGCCGCAGCGGAAGCTGGTTATGCTCAAAATCTCTGGCTTCATGGGCCCGAGCACTGGTTAACAGAAGTTGGCACCATGAACTTGTTTATCGTGTTCAAAGGCGAGGACGGCGGTAAGTCGGCACGTCTTTTTCCTAATCGACGGCTGCATGGGGGTTGCATTTTGCAGTGACTGAGCTCGTCACACCGCCCCTCGACGGCATGATCCTTCCTGGCATCACACGAGACTCGGTACTTGCCCTCGCACGAAGACACGTTTCGGGGGAGAAGCGGCTCCATGGTCTTCCCAACCTGCTCAAGGTCTCTGAACGGCGGGTGTGTATGGCTGATATTATCGCTGCATCCAAGGATGGACGGCTTGTCGAGCTCTTTGGCGTGGGTACGGCAGCAGTCGTGACACCGGTGGAGAAGATTGGATATATGGGTAGCGATGTCATAATTCCTACTGGCGAGGATGGAATGGGTCCCGTGTCGAGGCCCATCTGGAAAGAACTTGTGGGTATCCAGACGGGCGAGATCGCGAGCGAGTGGAACTTTGTCGTGACCAAGGAGGAGTAGGATTTTTATACTAGTGTATATGTTGCTTAGTCATCATCTAGCGCAAAGTTAGTGTTTCTGGACATTCTCGAGCTTGATGTCAGCGCGATGCTCTACGACTCCTCCACTGCACAACACCTCAAACCCTGGCTCGTCCGTACCCTCGGTCCAATGTTTGTCTTCTCCTCCTACACCCCTTCCTACTTCCTTATCTCCTTCACAGATGTGACGCCGAGCCAGCAGCGCTCGCTGAATACGTTCTCGCCCTCCTCAAGCACAACCTGCCAGAGGCAGAGATGCGCAAGGAGCTCACGACCCAGCTCGAAGAGTTTCTTGAGAAAGGTACGCACATCTTTCGCCGCCACCCTCCCGCCACTCATTCTTCCCAGAGGGCCCTTCATTTATAGATACATTATTTACAGTCCTAAGAACGAAATCGTATCTTCCCTATACCACCTCTCCTCCACCACTGCACTCTTCCTCCATTCCACATTCTACCGACACCGGCATTCCAATACCTCTCGATGGTTTACTCTCCAACCCTTCTCCCGAACATGGCCAAAAACGTACTCATGCAGATGACGAAAACGACGCACACCACCCTGCCAAAGGACTTCGGTTAACTACCGACGGTCAGTTCTCTCGCTACTCGACTGGACGCGACGCTCGTCCCACCGGTCAGTGGGGTCCGAGGCCCGATCGACAGGGCCCGGCAAATGGAACGATTTCAACCGTGAACGGCCAACGGATCCAGACATATCAGCCGCCAGATCAGCGAAGGGGCATATGTCGGGACTACCACAGTCTGTATCCTCCCTTTTCTTAGTCGCGTTCCGCTCCACTCAATACTGCTCCGCAGACAATGGCTACTGCGCCAGGGGTGCACTTTGCAAATACAGTCACGGCGATGATGCCTTTGTTCCGTCGCAACTGTTTGCAATGGGTGCTGGTGCTCAAATACCCTTTCTGCCCATGTTCGCCGGTGCCGGGCTGCCGTTTGGTATGGTTCCACCTGGCGCTGCTTACGATCCCCACGAAGCACGTATGGACATGCGTCCTAGTGGCAACATGCTGGGTAACAACGGAAGAGCGCTTCCGCCCCGTCCTTCCCTCATTTCCCGGGCTCAGGACGAAAGTTCACCAATCGCTCGTACTTCCGGAGAACTTCCTGTAATCCAGGATTTGACGCCTCAGGTCCTCGAAGGCGTGGCCACCGTAAGTCCACAACCACCACACGAAGGCGCGACGTGGATCCAAAATGCACTACCACCCCAGCCCATGGATGTTGACACTACCAGCCAGTCACAGAGTATTCGCCCCGGATCTGGAAGCGCCCGCGGCGGTTTCAGAGGTGGGGGCAGAGGAACATTCTCTGGCGATGCACAGTCATTCCGCCCAGAGCGTCGGAATGACAAAACTCTTGTTGTAGAGAAAATTCCGGAGGACAAGCTTTCACTCGACGCCGTAAACAACTGGTTCAAGCGCTTTGGTACGGTTACGAACGTTGCCATTGATGCACGCACCGCGAAAGCCTTGGTTAGCTTTTCAGATCACAGCGAAGCGCACGCCGCATGGAAATCAGAGGACGCTGTTTTCGGTAATCGTTTTGTCAAGGTATTCTGGCATAGACCGATGGAAGGACATGGTCAAAAAGGTGCACGCATGTTGGCTGCATCTGCCCCTCTAGTCGCAAATATCGCTGCGCGGAGTGCGACACCCACCGTTCCTCCCACAAGCGCCCCGAGCGTCGCGACCGCCCGTAAACCAGCTGTAACTACCAATACCGCTGCCGAGCTTGCCGCGAAGCAAAAGCTTCTAGAAGAGCAGATATCAGAACAGAAAGCACTCATGGCATCTTTAGCCACGGCATCTGGAGAAGAAAAGAAGACCATCATGGCTCGCCTCAGGAAGCTTGGTGAGGAGATGAAACCCCCTGCGCCCCCGGCCTCGATTTCTGGCGAAGCATCCACATCCACAACACAACGGCTCGCAACTTCAGCGGAGCATGCCAGCCAGCACAACATGGAAAGAGAGAGGCTTGACAAGGAGCTCGATCTTCATGCCGTCGCTGGCGATGAGTCCACAGCAGAACTGCAAGCTAAGCTTGCAAAGCTCAAAGAGGAGGTGTGTGTATCATTCGCCTTGCTTGATCTCAGCGCTCAATATTCCAAGGCCGCAAGTCTGGGCATTTCCGAAGGGGGTGATTATACTTACGCTGGCGGATCTTACCGGCCTTAC
The DNA here is from genome assembly GCA_038088995.1 of Guyanaporus albipodus. NCBI lineage: Eukaryota > Fungi > Basidiomycota > Agaricomycetes > Boletales > Boletaceae > Guyanaporus > Guyanaporus albipodus. The sequence goes on along the minus strand of JBBPKA010000075.1, from coordinate 101,087 downwards.
AGGGCACGGGGCCGTGGGGCACGCGGTGCATTTTTCCGGGGTGCTGGGAGAGGTGCCTCCCGTAGTAGCATGAAGCTTGATAACAGGCCCAAAAAGTTGCTAATCAAGGGTGTGCAAGAGGAAGCCGTGCCGGCCTTGCGGGAATGGTATGAGGTACGAACACTTCCTTGGATGTCTTGGCGGCGACGCACTCTTGTCTCTCTTCTTTCCCAGACATTGGGTCCACTCGATTCCGTAGACCCTATTGGAGATGACGAAGTACTCGTGGGTTTCCGGACCAGGGCAGCTGCGGAGCAAGTTCGTACTTCTCAAACTATCACGATTTGGATACTGATAAACAACTATTCAGGCACTCGCCAAAGGCAGTGATATTCCATCTATTGGCGTGGTGCGAATATCTTGGCACACGAATCAACAAGCGTTCCCGAACGCTCACACGCCCACTGCCTCATCTTCTCAACCCGACGCAAAAGAGAATGGATCAGAGGACGCACGCCCGTCTTCGCCAATTCAACAAGGATTTACATCAACGCGTCGCCAAGAAGAAGAGATCGTTGCGAGTGGATGGGGAGACGGCGAGGATGAGGATGACATGGGTTTTTGATAGCCTGTGGGATGTAGCGACGGTTCTACACTTGCTCTCTTGTTCTTTTTCCGTTTGTGCTGCCACATTTCGGAGTTTGCATGAAAATAACCATAAGAGCGAGCTAGCATGATGTGCATGTTAAGGCTATGGTCCGTGTACCAGTATTAGGTGGGTCCGTGGTTGAACTACTAGAAAGGCGTGCGTACATATGATACAAGGAGTCGCAAGTGCAAGATCATCGTTCATAGTATAGTCTTCCTCTACCACAGATAGCGTCCTTTATTGTAAATAATGTTCTGAGAAGTCAACAAATGGTCCATATAGCCTGGGGATCTTCATCGACCGTCATCTTTGCCTGTCGCGTGAGCAGATTGGCCGCGCGGAGCTCCTCAGAATCCAGCGCTGTGAGTCGTCCAGGTCGCAGGGGGCTCCTCGAAGCGCACGAGGCCATCCTCAACAGCGTCGATCTCATCTGGAGACTCGCAAATGGGCTTGTCGAAGAATTTGGTTGTGCACGGTTCAACTGAGAGCATAGGCGAGTTGGTGCGAATGCCGTGCTCGTAGATGGGCGGGCGGATGGGATGTCCAAGGGCGTCCATCGGCGAGTTCACCGGCTCGCGGAACGCCCGCAGACTGCCCATCCAATCGCCACTGGTCGGTTGAAACGAGAGCGGTCCTTCCAGGCCCCGTTCGTGGACCTTGACACTATCGGAGGATGCCCGTTCTGTGTCCTCAAAGGGACGAGGAAGGCAAAAGTCCTGTAACGTCGATAGACGGCGCCGTTTGGTTGACACTATGGATGCGAGCGCGACTTCGGCAAACGAGCTGGAGGAATCAGAACGTCCACGTTCCTCGGGGCCCTCCAAGTCGCCCATTTTGGGTGGAGAGTCGCTCTGGAGAGCTCTTAAACCGTGCTCAAGGGAAATGCCGAGACGATTGTCGGGCTGGAAGTACCTTCGAATAGAGTGGGATGGACCAGCCACGTTTGAGGTGTAATAGAGCGCTACGATCCTCTCCTCCGTAGGGGGGAGTCGTTCCGTGCCTGGGGACATGACGAGGAGAGGTGAGAATTCATGCCTTGTCCACGGACGCGAGCGTATCCTTCTATGATAATCCGTATCGTCTGAGAACGTGTCGTCGTGCAGAGTCGTATTATGGTCCGTGGCGTGCGTAGGTGGTAGCTCATCGGCGAATTTTCGTTTACGTGGTATGACATCCTGTACCGACTGCCCCAGATCGGAAGGGATAACATCCCCGTTTTGGCCTGCAAGCTCATCTGCCAATCCCCCATTCGCAGGAGAGGGGAAGATCGACGGTTGCAGAGAGCCGGCGAACTGACGGTACGGGTGATGAATACCAGAAGGACCGGATGAATCCACTTCGATAGAGTCACGATAGTGTGGAGAGTGAAAGGAGGCGGCATCATCATCAATGTCCATTGACGATGTTCTTAATCTTTGCTGAGGGGCATAAAGGAGAATCGTTGTGAGGACGTCGAGGACATGGCATTGATACGAACCAAGACTCACAAGACTCATTGAATGACTGGCTCTAAAGTGATTCTGCGGGACGCAGTGGGGGCGATGGTCCCGGGCCTTTGGTATGGCAACATCGGTCTTCGGGCCTGTTATGAAGCAGTCCGCTCTCTGCGACCCTTTGAGGATGGAAACTCGTAACCATATTGTGAATCGTCGAAATGATTCACATCGTCACCATGCGCATAGCAGACCAAATAAAAAGAACAAGACGTCAGAAGGAGAGAAGATCATCCCTGCTGGCATTCGTGGGCCTACAGGGACCTACAACGCAACCCGAAGACAATAAAAGCCATCAGTAGTTTGGTGGTAGTAAGGGATTGAAGCAGGCGTTATCGGTTGTCTTTGCGACGCTTTGTCTCGATCGTGACCGTAACGGAGTAACGTTGGTACCCACGATGGAGTTGAGAAAGTTACCTCGTGCTTACTGACCATTCAGCCGAATTTCCAGGTCTACGAGTGCTCGCACGGTCGACATGCAGAAGCCACGATTCAGGACCAAAGTCTGACCTCCACAGAGTTGCGGGTACTCGAGTACCAGTGCACACGGAAATTCTGCCAAACTGCAGGCATAGATCGATAAGTTTCTGTCGGTCCATGTAAACCCGAACACGCTGGCAATGCCGCTACCGTCGCCATCGGATCGAGTTACTAAGAATTCGCCTCTTGTCGCTGACGTGGAACGGACCGAGAGATCTACGGACCAGCCAATGACTGAGGGGTCCAAGTCGCCAGCTGGATAACGTCTCGACCCCCCGTACTGCCGCAAGTGACTGAAAACCACCTTGGGTAGCCACATCCATGAACTCAACAAACAACCTATACCGACGTACGGTAAAGGGGAAAGTGACTATGAATTACCATTCAGTGAACAAAACACTCAAGAAGTACCTCAGTGTGTCTAAAAGTGTATCTATAAGCATATCATCATGCTACACCATTATGCGTGGCGATGATGTTATATGAGCAATGACGTGGCAGAGCATACATGGTTAATAGAAATAGGAACATGTTAGGGTATAGCTCCGATAATCAAACAGCGCTGACAAGCTCTAAAAAGATGCGATGGCTGGAGTCTCTTCATGGCTGTGAAAGGTGGGTCCAACCTCGCTTGAGTTGCTGTGTACGGTCAAATCAACTGTCACGAAGAGCTTGCGATAGACTCACCTCAAAAAAGACAAACATGAGGACCGTGTTGGGCCCTAGTCGCATGAAAGCAGGTGTCCATCCTTTGAACATAAACATGGGACCTTCTTCACGGAGTGACCGTAGGAGAACTTGCATGGGGTTGATGTTCCCTGACTTAAGAATTCGCGTTAGTAACAAACAAGAGATGAATGGATAGCTCATCTCACAGAACCCATTATTCTTGTCCTTAAAACATCGGCGGGCGAGCAGACGGCTACAAAGGAGAGTGAGTACAGGATATACGAACAACCGAGAACAACGAACTTGTGCTACATGTCCCCGCGGTTAGACTAGCAACAACGTGCAAGAAGAAGCCGTCGTGAAACTGATAATTCACAAGTGGAATTTCGTGACGAAGTAGCTTCATCTTGAAGAAGTCATAGCTGCAACCAACCTCAGGAAACCTATTCACACAATTTAAAGAAACCACGAATTTAACTCACGATCCCACCTGCGACATCTATCAAAGAACATGTTATACCGCATTACTGCAAGAAGACAGATACTTACATTCATCAAGACTGCACGCGTCTTTGTAGACCATATTCAACCACTGAGTCACTTCGCTCACAGGCTACATGCTCACCGCATTAGTTCCAAGTCCTCTGTTAAGACCCTTGATGCCCTCGGTTTTCACAAGGCTAACAAGGCCAGTCAGGGCGTTACGATAACCATATTGCTTTTCTGGAGGTCTCAAAGAGTCACTGGTCATGCGCACGAGCACGATGTCGGCAGGGTTTCCTGCGATACCTCCCAGTCCACCAGTAACACCAGCCGCCAGAAGTAGCTTGCCAGTAGAGGATTTTCCATTTTCAGAGATGCGTCGTTTGATCTCCTCATAACTTCCGAGGCGAACAAGCGAATATGTCATTTGTCGAAGTAGCGATGCGGTAAGGCCCGTGTAAACGCTGCGCAGGCCATTCTCCGACAACGAAATCCGGATCGTTGCAAGCATGGATGGGCGCGGCACAGAAGGACCGAGGGTTTGCATACGGCTGTGCATACGTTAGGCGCGCTATCTCGGTGAAATCAGCCTCACTAACACTTTCGTTAAATCTAGGGGATGGGTGAAGCAAGCTGCCACTAGGGCACAGAGCGTGAGCCAAGGTGCAAGGTCTGGTGACGCTACTTACTGGAGGCAGCAACACCTGCCATCAAGTGGTCAATCGATGGAACGAGCAACGAAGAGTGGTAGGCTTACCGCCGAGCCTGTATAAAATAGTGCTCAGTAGGGATTCGTGAATGATATTCAGGAATGCTCACCAGAACGGATAGGTGGACATGTTGTGACTTGTCTTCTGATGTGTCACCGCCCACTCACAGCAGCTTTTATACTGCCTGGTGTGATGATTGAATCGGAAAAGCCACAGCTGGCCGCGTGACAGGTATACGAGGAACCCAAAAACCTACAGGATCTACGGAGCGGCCCTGTCGGGCGAAGATAAAGATAGTTCTCCGACCGCTGTCCGCGTTGGAGAATGCTATAAAAAAAACCCTTCAGTAAAAGGATGCAATGACCTGTAGGAATGACGAGAACGCACCGAAAAATTGTGCGTGGCTACGTAACGAGCCTGCCAGCTAAGATGGCCTGAACTGTGTGCACACTGATTCACGACGGCGTCTAGCTGACGGAAAGCATCTTGCCGAGTCCTATATAAATCTTGGGGACATCGAGGGTATAGTTTATGTTTTACGAAGGGCAGCCGGGTCCCTACGAGAGGTCCGTGCGCACGTGAAGTTGTTGAGTAAGATGGACGTGTTTGCTCCATTAGTCAGCAAACATCTTGTTGGATAACCGCGCCATAAATTTGTTTCCTCTCGACCTCCACTACAACTCTACTTGACTTTGCTTCCAACTTTACACTTGGGATAATATCAGTCCAATTTTGCACACAATGTCGCACGACAACGAGGAATTGGTCAACTACGAGGATGAAGACGACGTCGTCCCAAATGGCGCCGCCGTGCCCGGTAATGGCGTAGCTTCAGCGACGGTGGACGGCGAAGCCGAAAAAGACAAGAAAAACTTTTCGGGCATACATTCGACCGGTTTTAGGTTCGTATCATTCTTTTCTTGTGGCATCTTTTTTTGACCCCTACTCCCAGGGACTTCTTGTTGAAACCTGAACTTTTGCGAGCAATCAGTGACCTTGGCTTTGAGCATCCTTCAGAAGGTACCTCATTTGCGTTTTGAATGATATTCCCCTTGACTCGTCGTTCCTGCGTTTAGTTCAACAGGAATGTATTCCCCAAGCCGTCCTCGGAATGGATGTCCTTTGTCAGGCAAAGTCGGGGCATGGCAAGACCGCGGTTTTCGTACTTGCAACACTGCAGCAATTGGAGCCTGTGAATGGCGAAGTTTCCGTGATTGTCTTGTGTCACACCCGTGAACTTGCCTTTCAAATCAAGAATGAATATACGCGGTTCGCGAAGTATATGCCTGACGTACGGGTTCACACCTTTTATGGCGGTACACCTGTACAAAAGGACGCCGAGATTCTCCGCGACAAGAATAGGTGTCCACACATTGTCGTGGCGACGCCTGGCCGCTTGAATGCCCTCACGCGAGACAAAATCTTGGATGCCAAGAATGTCAAACACTTCACTTTGGACGAGTGCGACAAAATGCTGGAGCAGCTTGGTTAGTCTTCGCCCTTTCAGTTTCGACTGCCAGACTTGGAATGCTGCGCCCATCACGGCGGCCCCGCCACCGATTAACGGAATTCTCGTCGCCATACTCAACGTCACACTGCCAATGTGGGCAAGCGCCATGGGCGCCACATGGGATGGTGTTGAAGCATGGTTATGGGTTCATCGCTGGGTCGTGAGTTGCTGTGAGCGTTGCATGATGAAGAACATCGCAGGTCTCCTTCCGATTTCCTGCTCTTAACGCAAGCGACAGCTATACATGGGCTTACTCGCAATCTGTGCTCGGCGCTTGCACTCTCTTCTATGTTCTTGAGTTTCTTCTTTTTTCACTCGACCCGAAATTCGATCGCAATCTAACCGCTATCCCCCGCCCTTTGTTTACTGCGTAGACATGCGTAGGGATGTTCAAGAGATCTTCCGCGCGACTCCCCATCACAAGCAAGTTATGATGTTTAGCGCGACACTGTCGAAAGAAATTCGCATTACATGCAAAAAGTTCATGGCAAATGTAAGTTTTACATCTAGCGAGAAACATTTTCTCACGCGAGCATACAGCCACTTGAAATTTTCGTTGACGACGAGACGAAATTGACGTTGCATGGCTTACAACAACACTATGTCAAGCTGGAGGAGAATGCCAAGAATAGGAAGCTCAATGATTTACTTGATACTTTGGAGTTCAACCAGGTACGGTTCATGGATGATGTCATGATGTGTATTCACCTGTCGACAGGTCGTCATCTTTGTCAAGTCTGTTGCGCGAGCGATTGAGTTGGACAAGTTGTTGGTGTCGTGCAACTTTCCCAGCATCAGCATTCACTCTGGCCTTGCACAAGAGGAACGGTTAGTTTAGTGGAGCGCACGCATATTAGCTGCACGACTGACGTGATGGACAGCATAAAACGCTACACGGCCTTCAAGGCTTTTGAAAAGCGGATACTAGTTGCCACTGACATCTTCGGCCGTGGCATTGACGTCGAACGAGTTAACATCGTCGTGAACTATGATTGCCCTCCTGATGCAGACAGTTATCTTCATCGTGTCGGGCGTGCTGGGCGGTTTGGTACGAAGGGTCTTGCGATCACGTTTGTGTCGAGCGAGAGTGACCAGCAAGTGATGGCTGCAATCCAATCTCGGTTCGAGGTTGCAGTTCCCGAGCTACCGGATCACATTGACCCTGCCAGCTATAGTGGGTTGGTTTATTTGATGTTTGCTTCGCTGTTCTCATCATTCTCATTTTTCAGTGACGTCGTGACTGGTTCCGTGTTGTCGCCGTCTTTCTACTTTTACCAGTATGACAATGTATTTGGTAGATGTCATTGGGTCGTGTCGCCCACTACCACGCGTTCCGACTATGTTTGAATGAGGCATCTATTGTATAATCTTTCGTGGGATTGCGAGAATGGAAGGAGAGGACAAGATGTACTAGCTTATACAAGGTACGGTGTGGTTTTCTGCGAGGTGAAATGTACCCCCTACGCACCCGAATCGGACTGACCCCGGGCCGATGGGTCGGTCGCTCCGCTTGTACTGGTCACAGCCACCGTTTTCAAAAGCGATGTCGGATTTCGAAAAGTCCCGGGTAGGACCCCAAGTTTTCATGAGTTACGGTCACGCAGTCACAGTCCACGGTAAGCTCAGGGTCCTAGATGCTGCGGGCGAATTTTCGAAATTCTGTGTACGCATCGCCTTTAAATCGGCTGTAGTGGCTCGACGCCATGTGTAAACTTGCCGAGAGGACCGTCGGAAGGTGATCAGCAGTTATTGACTGACGATATCCTTCTGAAAGTGTTTTGGAAATGTAGGATCAATCAGGCTGTCTATCAACACTGGAGAGTTGTAATCACCCCACTGGGTCGATGAGGGATGAGTGAATCGGAACCCATGCTCCCCATGACAGACATGGCATCAACGATGAAACTGGCAGTGTGTGGCACCCTTCACATTCCGGACATCATAACATTCGTGGCAGTCAACGAGGCGCCGTTGTCGTCGTGCACCTGACAGACGGTATGAAAAAGGCTACTAAGTTGTGAGTCGAGGTCGAAAGTTTGAATCACCAGATGAAAGGCTGATAGGATTGTTGTGAAGGAGCTCACTTGAACGATTCACTTGCCCGATTGTGGGGCATGGCCACGCCGGCTATCGGGGGCACAAGTGGAAGCCTGATTGTCGATTCTCGGTGTGATATCACGCCACTGTCATCCGTCGGTGGAAGTACCAACTGGATTAAGAGCGCCCATCAGATCACTAAGCCTGTGTACCGAGGAAGGCATAGCGAGTAGCTCGGGAATGGTAAATTGAAACCTACCGTGTCAACGCGGGAAATGAGGGATGAAACAGGGGGAGGAGGAGGGTTGGACACGGTCGGGACAAGACACCGAACCCAAGTTGCTCCAAGGTGCAAGTCGGATCTGACCATGATGATCACGTAATCAGTGCTTTTTCGGTCTGATTCATAAAACGCGGCGGCTGCTCGACTTCGATGCCGTCCCGCCGCCATCTCTCTCAGCCCTACACGATGGGCCTCTCCTCCATACTCAAACCAAGAAAGCCCTGGGGTCTGAAATGGCGCTCCTCAGTCGCTTTCACGACCGTAGGTTAGTACAGTACCCATCCTCATCCTCGTCCTCATCCTCATCCTCCACGTTCCCGCTCAATCCCACCCGCAGTCGTCGGCGTCGGTTCGTGTCCTTCTTCGTGCCCGTTTCTCCTCTTATCTCTTCCTAGGCATCACCACCGATCTTCTCGTCTACTCCATCATCATCCCCGTCATGCCCTTCCAACTCGAACACCTCAAGTACTCCCACGTCTCTGCCCTCACCGGCTGGCTTCTCTGCGCATATGTGTGTCCTCTCTCTTCTCGTTCACCCACTCCTCCTCATACCCCTTTATAAAAGTCTCTCGGGCTGGTCCTGTGTACGTCCCTCCCCTTTCCATCTTTTCCTCTCATATCCTCATCATCGTCAGCCACAATACCTATCGCAATTTTCGCAGAAAAGAGCTCTTCACGCCGCGCTCCTCTCGTTATCGGTCTCATATTCCTTCTTGGCGCCCAAGTCCTCCTGATGGAGGCACCTAATTATACTCTCATGGCGATCGCACGCGCCCTCCAGGGTATCAGTTCGTCCATGGTCTGGGTCGTTGGTCTCGCCCTCCTGTAACTTTCTTTTCTTCTCCCCATCTCAATTCTGATCTCCTCTTAGCTGTGACACCACGCCAGAGAAAAACGTTGGCAGTCAGTCCCTTCTTCCTCTCTCCTCCCTCATCCTTGCCAACGTGCCTCTTTCAGGACAGCTTGGCTTCGCAATGACAGGTCTTTCCATTGGGTAGGTTTCCTCGTCGTTCCTCATCACGCCGTCTGACTCCCCCTAGCTTGATGGTCGGCACCCCCGCAGGAGGCATGTTGTATGCCCGATTTGGCTTCCGTGGCCCTTTCATCTTTGGAGAAATATGCACACTCGTTGACCTCATCCTTCGTCTCCTCATTATCGAGAGAGACGTCGCAATTAAATGGGGATACGATCCAGCAACACGTCAAAGCGTCACCTTCATCCCAGACTTGGAAGTCTCCTCGTCCTCTCCCAATCCACTACATCTCTTCCCTGAACAAAACACTAGCACGCTTCCCTCTGGCACTCCTCCCAACAATATCATCGTCTCAGAGACGTCGCTCACTCGTAATCCACTTCCATTACTATCAGTAATACGCCTATTGGGACAGTCCTCCCGCGCTGTGGTCGCGTTACTCATGTCTTTGATTTATGGGTATGTTGTTCTCGCAACTAAATGCTGTCTCAACTGACCATCTCCTCCTTAGCACCGTCAATACCATGCAGGAGCCCTCTCTTCCTCTCCATTTGCAAGCGGTCTGGCACTACCATTCCGGAAAAGTTGGTCTGGTATACATGGCAGGCCTCGTGCCCGCTTTGATCTGTGAGCATCTTTGTCGTGTCTAATTCGAGCAACACCCACCTCTAGTTAGCATCGCCTCTCTCCGGGTTCTTTGCCGATCGGTTTGGTTCAGATTATATCACCTCCATATGCTTGCTCCTCACCCTCCCTTGGTGGTTCGTCTTGACGCTTAGAAAGTCTATCGCCCTGTTCATCGTCTCGCTCGCTTTGCAAAGTGAGCCTCCTCTGCTAACCGATGTGCCGGTCCTCAATTACTCGACCTCTAGGTTTCTTTGTCTCGGGCGTGGTGCCTCCGGTGACTACAGAGTTGGCAACCGTGTCGCGCAGGATGCCTGGTGTTGGATGCAAGTCATATCGTCCTTCATGCCTTCGTCGACTGATCGTACCATATGTCAGATGCTCATGTATATGGGGCTTTCAACCTGGCCTTTGGCGTTGGAACTGCTGGTGTGTTTTCACGCTCGTATGCGCCAGAATGATACTGATGACAAGCAGTGGGACCTATCATTGGTGGACAGGCTCGTGGCCGTCTGTTCGCTTGCTGACAGAAACCTGACGAGATGTTTTCTCTGCAGGTATACGGTCGCTCGAAACATGGCTGGACCGCACTGTGTTGCATAACGGCTGCATTCATCATCATCTGTATCATGCTTGCGTTTTGTTACACCGGTGACAATCCCCTCTTGTCCAAGCTGCTACGACAGCAGAACTGGTCAAAGGAAATGAAAGGGATGGAGCCTAAGAAAGAGCAGTCCAATGAGCAAGTTACCGATAATTTGGCGTCATGATGGCCAGCAGATACCATGATGGTATCACACTCCACTTCATATATTTTACAGGACACTATTTGGCAATGAGCATTAGGCTGTATATCATCGAGTAGATTCCAACGCATAATACGTGGGGCCTTGGATGGTTAACTGGTAATAACGAGAGACCGTACCAACTTAGAGCTTGCGCTTGAGCTTGTGACTTGATCGCGACCACCTCCAGTCAGCTTCTCGACCTCACACAATTCCGCATAGCCTGGCATGGCCTCTCACTCGGGTGCTGGGCCAACGGGAGAGGTGCCTTCGGACACCGCCTTGACTGTGTACGACCAAGCAGCGACCGACGGCGACTCTGCTCAAGGGGTAACACAGTCTACGTTCGCCTCGGACCCACTGGTTACTTGGACACCAGGCCACAACCTGGACTCACAAAGCCGAGACAACCTCAGACAAGCCTCTGTCGCGCTCGATACCGCGTACGAGCGGATCAACTCTCTGAGAAATAGTATCAACAACATGTTGAATCGCATCCCGCCGGAAGTTGGCGGGACTGGGCCCACCTCGACGAACGGCGCAGAGACCAGCAACATTCAGCCCCCTCGTTCTCCCAACCACGACTCCAACCTCCGCCCGCCTCATTCCGCGCTCGTACTCTCGGGAGAGCAAGCAGTACAAGAGCTCAACCTCAGGGCTGCGAGGCTCCGTTCACTTATACCTTCCTCTGCTCGACAGAGGCTCGAGGAATTCGAATCTAACAGCAGAAGTAATGCGAGGAGGGAGTTCACGTGGGACAGGTTTTCTCAAAGCGATCTCCCCAGGCCAGATAGAAATGATCATCATCCGGTCTCGCCCCGACTCCGCACTCCACCCATGCCAGATATTGTCGTACCACGCGCTCAAGACCCTGTTGATCCACACGCTACGCAGAGGCGAGACCTCCAGAGCACTGATACAGACGACTCAAGTACCATGATCGGTCGACGCGTGGCCGCGCGCGTGAATGCAGCCGACAATCATGGCAGTCTCTCTTCCCGACTGTCGCTCTCGCAAATTGAGCAGCGGCTGCAGGCCCAGACCGTCCAAGTCGCTCGGGAACTGGAGAACATGACGGAACGGTTGGCTGCCTCGAGGACCAGAAGGGTTGAACTCGCTTCCTCCAGGGGGCGTGGAGACAATGGTGCACAAGATAATGGGACCATGCAAGCTGGGTCGACCACCGTTAGTGGCGACGTAAGGCTAGTTCCCAATCTCCCTGCTGGCGCACGTCCTCTCAGACCCACCCGAGACGATAATACTACGCGCATCGTCCTTCCACAACAGATATCACGTACTTCATCCGACGGCACGCCTATCGACGAGCTCCCAGCACCTGCCCGCCGCAGTCTTTCCGCAGCATTTAGGGAGCATATTGCGACGTACCGAGATTATGTCCAGGTCTCAAACACGTCTCAGGACACCCCTCGGAATCTCGTAAATACACCCGAGGTGCGGGGGACACTGGTGAATCTTCTCACGCGGGATCAAGATAACCAGACTCCACCTGCTCATCAGGCCGAGCCCACCCGGCTTGGTGTTGAGATCAATCGAGGAGATGGGGCACCGGTCCGTTCCGATACCTCATCTCCAGCGGGGCAAGGGAGGCGTCGGCGGGGTTGGAGTAAGTTCTTATTTGCAATCTCTTACCTCTCTCTGTCTGACACGCCCCACAGCCAGGCTCAACGCTGACGGTGATGAGATAGACTCTGATGAGGAAGATAATGTATCGCCGCATACGCGCCGCCTGCGTATGCGTTTTTCCTATGGCACGACAAATGTGGACCAACCGGGGACTCGGTCCCATACGGTCACCATTGAGGATATTCTCTGGCGGACATCGGGAAGTGACAGTGAGGCGGATGCACCGTCTCCGGATGCAACTGAAAGTTGTCAACCCCTCTTCCATGGCTCTCCCCCTCGTGCCGTATTTCGCCATCCACACCCACTCCCGACACCGGCCGAGGACATGTTGGTATACCCTGCCACCACGCCATCTCAACAAGCACGGATGATCTCTGTGTCAAAATACGCCAGTCTTGCTGGTCGTTGACCGTGTTTCCGCTAGTTTTGGCGCTAGATATTTGTGACAGATATATACGTTTGTCGATCTCCGTTCTTTTTTTCTTTCTTCTTGCATCTCAAACGGAACTGCACGGTTCTTGTTTAGTTATTAGTTAATTTAGCTTGCAAGCTAGTCCTTTTCCACTCGATACCGTGCGAAAAAAAATTGGTAGGCAAAATGACTGCTCGCTCGTTTTTCTTTCTTTCACGCGCGCTGCCTGTCCATCCTGCCGCCTTTCCTCGAGTCCGTTACAGTGGTCATGGATGAGATGGGTTTTTTTCCTCTTCAGAAGAGCGGGTTTTCTCTTTGCTCGAGGCAACGAGGAGGTGGTTTGTCGCGCAACAATGACTCAGACTGTGGCGTACGCGGACCATACCCTGTTCTATGGCAAGGGTGTCCAAGAACGGCGCCAAACACTTTCCGTGCAGTCGACTTTCTTTTACGCCATCATATGTACCTTGTACCAGTGCTCCAATGCCAACTCTCATTATTCGTGACAGCGCCGACGCTGTGCGACTGTATACGTATATTACTCTATGCGAAAATGTATTCAGAAACGCCGATGCCCTCCTTATGACTGCGCAGGAGACGGTGTCGCCTGATAGGCCCCGTAGTAGCCGGGCTGGTACAGACCGGGATTGTAGGCAGTAGCGGTGCCCGGTGGTCCCGCGACCACGCCCCGCATATGTGGGGGCAAGGTCGGGGCAATGTACCCTGCTGCGCCAGTGCCAGCGGGTGCCGCCCATGCCCCACCCGCTGCGGGTTGGTATGGCTTCCCGCCTGGGGTCGTTGATGCAACCGTATTCGCTACTGCGCGTTGACCTGGCGTCTGCGTAGTTGCGCCGAAAAAACCTGCATACGACGTTGGTATCGGGGGCGCGGTCGTTGCAGGTGTGCCAGCAGCAGCGCTTGGCTGCGGTGTCCCCTTGCGAGATCCACCCGCAGACGTGCTCGGCTGCGTCTGTGGGTTATACTGATACCAAGACGAGTATGTATATTGTTGTCCGGCCGTGTTGTACGGTTGGGGTGCGTACGCGTTTGGATAGTACGGTGTTGGCTGGCCGGGTTTGTATTGGTAACCTGTTCGATATGGCGCCGCGTAGTTGTAGGAATAACCGGCATAGGCTTGAGCTGCTGCAGTGGCAGCCGCAGCAGCTTGCAAAGGTGGGGGTTGGGTGGGGGTTGGAGTAGGTGCTGGTGCCGGGACTGCAGGAATCGCAGTCGCAGTCGACTTGATATAGAGAGTGGAGTCATCCCGAAGTGCCGTCGGGTGTTCTGCAGGAAGGGTCCCATGCCAGCCTTGACTGGGTGCCATGGGTAGGGTCCGCTGGAGTTTATGGAGAACGGATGGCGATGGAGTAAGAAGAACGTTGTCAGAAAGGGACAACCGCGGCCGCAGAGACGTGAGAAGGCAAAGGGAGTCGAAGATACCCTGGGCTGAAACGAAGGTCGAGCGTTCACATCAAGAAACACGTTGGAAAATAAAATAAACGGACCTGTATCCCACTCTTCAGAACCTTCTTCAACTGAAGTAAACTCGCCCGGTTTTGATAACCGTCTGTTCTGCAGTTCCTCCAACCTCTTGAGCGCGTGGGCATTTCGTTCTAGTAGTTCGTGAACAGCACCTTCTAACTCGAGGCTGTCGAGAGCTTGCTTGAGTGACGACATTTGTTCTGACGAGAAAAGGCCCTCCAAGGACTCTATATCATCAAGGGTGCCGTTCTCGTTAGACATATCGACACCGTTAGGTTGAGGAGAGTCGGCGACTTGATTGGAGGGTTGCTGGGTAGTGAGGGTGTGCTCGCTTGACCACCTTTTCTTTCTGTCCTCCCATCTCCAGTAGAGTTCACCCATGGTGGAACGTCCAACCTCGACGCCATCTTGTTCGAACACGGGAGCAAAGCTGGAATACGGACCATAGTCCAAAAAGGTACCACAGCTGATGCGACGTGGACCGGGGAGCTTTGGCTTGTACCCTGGGGGCTTCTTGGGAACGTAGGACGCGAGAGTGATAGGGGGTGTCTGTACCGAGTCAGCTTCGAGTGGTTCTGGTGCAGAAGGCGAGGGCAATATGGCGACCAACTCCGCGTTCGCGATGGAGAGGTCTTTCAGGGGCTTATTGTCAGAAGAGGCAAAGTCGGAGTTGAGGGAGGTCCACCAGGTCGCAAAGGGGAGACGTTGCATGAGTGCATATTTTTTCGTCTGTTGGAGGTGGACATGTTTCTCTAGGCGGGTGGTCGGTTTGGAATCTGCGGTGGAAGACGAGTCGAGAAGGAGGGAGTCGATGTCGAGGGGAAGGGGGACGGAGTGGAATGAGGCTTGGTCGAGGAGAGAGGACGCGAGGTGGCAGAAACGAAGTTGTTGTGCTGCGGGGGAGGGAGCGCGGGATCTCGGATGGTAGGATATTGGAAACAGATTTTGTACGGCGGCCTGAGATTGCTGGGAATGAAGGGGAAGCAGATAGGGAGAGGAGAAAGACTTACGCGTAAGACACGGAGAGGGTGTTGGGAAGACTCTTTGAGGAGCATGCGGAGAGAGGAGCCGGATTGTGACTTTGATGTGGATGGTTCGGAGGGAGAGAGAGGAAAGACGCGGTCGAGCAAGGTATGAGAATCGATGCTGTGGGGGAAAGTGAGTCAAGGTAGAGAAGACAAAGAGAAGAGAACTCACCGGTCGAGGATGTCGAGGATCTGTTGTGCGTCGGATGGGTCGATGGAGACATCAGCGGCGAGTTGTAGTTGGAGTAGTTTTGTGGTGTCGAGGTTGTCGTCGTCTGCGTCCTCTTTTATACGGACTTGTTTCGTGGATTGGCTGTCATCGTTGTCCGTCCGCTTTCGTTTTTTTGACGAGGAAGAGGAGGAGGAGGATTTCGTTTTCGGTGGGTCCGACTGCTTCAATTCCTTTTCGTTCTGGACCTGTGTCGCCGAGCTTCGCGTTGCGCGGGCCATGACCACACAAATGTAATGACCTTACGGAAATCATAGTAGGCGACAAACATCGAGCGGCATTCTAATCTGACTTTCAAATATTTATATTCAGACAGCTAAAAGTTCCCGTCGGCATCGTCCTCGTCGTCCTCGATGGCGTCCGCGTTGTGGAGGGCTCAGCTGCGTTCTGCACCCGCCAACGGGCATGGCGCGTTCGTACCATCCATCCGCAAGGTCGTCCTCGAATTTTGCCAGCACGGCCCCTCATCAGCCAACGCGCGCATGTTCATCGCAAAGGACGTGGAACGTGTCGCACGCGACAACCCGCACGTCGAGTTTGTGGTCAAGCAGCGCAACGGTCACGAACCCATCGCTCGTGGTTTTTATGGTCCGTCGCGTCCACACGCCCGCATACACGCACGGCTGACCTGTTTCCAGTGAACGGACGCGACAAGGTGATACCGCTGCAACGACTGGAGGTGAACGGGATAGAGAGAAAGGTGCAGCTGATACTGGAGTCGTCCGGGTCGAAAATCAAACCGCTGAAGAAGAGACGGGTGGTGGAGAGTGCGAGCGAGTCGGTGCGGGGTATCTGGAGCGGACTGCACGTCGACACGCCGTTTATGGTCTGAGTACTAGATTGTCAAAAAACACGCCGTTGCCTGCCCTTGCCAACTCTCGTCCCTCTTTCTCTTCCTCTTCCTCCTCCTCCTCCTCTATGCTCTCCCCCTCCGACGAACAACTCTTCAAAGACTGGGATTCTATCGTCAACATATCCACCTCCCCGGTCACAACCCTTGGCGATCTCCCCGTGAGCACAGTACATCGATGTCGACACTCGCCATCGCTGATCTCGGCCAGCATGTCATCCCAGAAGATGTCGAGTGTCCCCCCATGCCCAACAGCCTCAGACACGTCTTTGTCTGCCCCGTCTCCTCCTCTACCCATGTCCTGTCCCTCATCTTCTTATTTTGCATAGGCACCCTCATCCTCAGACATTCCCGGTCGTCCAAGGAGCATCCTCCTTGAATCCACCCTCTCTTCGTCGCCATATTCCCGTCCTCGTTGGTCACCCACCTCCGATGCTAGCGGTGTGTTCCGCGCTCGACAAAGCGTCTCCTCCATCGGCTCGTGTTCTACCGTACACACCCGCTCAGCGCCGCCAATCAAATCGATCCTTGCCCGACATGATTCTGGCATCTCCATGACCACGACAACGGTATCTACCCGTCGAAAAAGGAAGCGCTCCCCCCCGTCCGTCAAGTTCGTCGACGCACCCACAGTCCATTACGACAACCACAACGCCCTCCCTCCTCGTTCACCACCTTCTCCCTCTGAGAGGCAGAGGCCCACGCGCTGGCTCACAAAGTGGTGGAAGAGATCCGCTCCCCAACCACGACCCCCCATTTCCGGTCCATATCACCTGTCCTACACTGCGTCTCTGGTAGACGTCCATACTTCTAGAACACCAAAGCAAAATCCAGGCAGGTTAAAACAGCTTTGGCGTCGACTGACCAGTATCATTGGCTGACTTGCAGGAAAGTGCTCATTCGCCCATTCTCATTCCACGCCACATTGGACTCACGTTCCGCTCAGTGTTTGCTTTACAACTTCACCCACCGCAACATCCTGGAGATCGAATGGTGGGCCGCCCCTGCCTCCTCCATGCATGTGTTTCATGTCCGCGATCATCCACTGGTCGACCCGGTGACCCATCTTACACGGCGTGTCCATACTAGACGTATCACACCATCATTGCACACAATACACACATGTATCCTAGTTGTATTGCACACGCTTTGCAGTCGTCATTCATTTTGCCCATTGATCACTCGTACGTCAGAACACACGTATTCAGATCAGATAAGCGATGGGAAATAGAGAACGTTCAAGCAGCAACGACTGTTCTTCGAGCCTTCTCCGCCTGCCAGCGTGCGCGGATGAGCATCGCACCCTCTGCCCGTGACCGAACGATAGGTGGGAAGAGCTGCATCTGGGCAGCTTGCAGATGTGGTGGCAGCAGCGCATCGTTTCGGATGACCTAGGACATGATGATGAATACACCCAAGCATGAGGTTGGCTGCGAACTCACGGAGCCAATGGCGAGGAAAAACGAAAAGGTCGCCGCACTGCTAAGCATGTACTGAGAGAGCGTAGCCATAGCTCCTCGAGGACCTGCGCCGCCCCTTTTCAACGAACGTCGGAAATGAGGTCTGCGTTCAAGCCGTGTGCTGTCGTGAGCCTCACCTGAGGATACTGTATGAACCGAAAATGAAGCCAATGGTAAGGCCGACACCACCACCCATCAGGGCGCCCATTCTAATCGACAATGCGCACTTAGTCTCGGAGCATCACGCGTAGACAAATGGAAGACGTACTTTACTGCATGTTTCCCAGTGGCTTGAATCAAAAAAATTGGCGGTTTCACGGTGACGACGACTCACATTTCTGCCAGACCGAAGGTTCTTGTGCGCGGGGAGCTCGTGCTGCCATGACCAGTCGACTCGAGAGCGGGGAATGTTGTCAAAATGAATGGGAGACGCGACTCGTCAGTTCATGGCTCATCGCTTACCCCGTTTCCCAAGTGCCCGACAGGCTCAAATCAGTACGTGTAATGGCCACCCTCTCCATTACTTTGGTTGACGGAATAGCAGTCAGAGCGAACCAGAGAGACTTGTTCCATGTCCTCTCGTTCAAGGAGCAAGTCGACACCGTACTCCGCTCATTGCTCGGTCTGTCGTTTTGTGCACCACACGCTCGCACTCATCGTTTGCTAGGGACGAGATGGCTGTTGAAGTGGGATAAAGAAGTCGACCTTGCTCTGAAATTGCTCTACTACGGCTTGACGATCGGTCGAGGTTCGCAGCACCGTATACCGTTCATGACGTTCCGCTCGCTGACCAGGTTTGAAGCCGTGCAGACCCTCGGGGAAGAATATACTGATATCTGGCAACATTCTGCTTCTACAGGAAAGGCACCTTCCAAGACCTTGCGGATAGCCCTCGTCCTCCTCCCTACGCTACCCTCGTACATCCTTGCAAAATGGGGTTCCCGCCTCAGCTCGTTGTCCCCCCGGATAGCAAATGTCGTAGGCATCCTGCCAAAGTGTATCGAGGCGGCTGCAGAGGTCAACCTCGCCATATTCTACCTCCGAGGCACATATTACGACCTCACCAAGCGGGTACTCGGCATCCAACATGTAATTACTCCAGCCTCCTTGTCGCGCACTCAAAATGACGATATCTGCAGATCTCGTCTACGCCGGAAAACCCACACATACGCCCACCGTCATATTCTCTGCTGGGAATCCTCATCCTCATCCGGCTCCTCTACCGACTTGTGCGCTACCTGCGTTCTCGTGCCCATGGTCCCACTGAGAAGTCTCGTGGAAAACGCAGCCTCGACGGGACACGGGCAATGTATATCGACGACCGACTTGTAAGCTCCATGTTCGAATATGTGGACCCAGAGAACGTGCCCGAAAAGCTTGCCGAAGAGGACGAAAACACGGTGCTGGACATCAGTGCCATACCTGCGCGAGTGAGGGCCAACCGCAAGTGTACGCTCTGCTTGGAGGAGAGGACCGATAGCTGTGCCACCGAGTGTGGACATTTATTCTGCTGGAATTGTATCGTGGCATGGGGAAGAGAAAAGGCAGAGTGCCCGCTGTGTAGGCAGGGGTTGGATCTCACCCGACTGCTGCCCATTTACAACTTGTGATCGAGACGTATTTCACGGTTATACAGCGTACAACGATGCACTGTATTGCACAGTTATTTTTTTTACGAGGTTATCATACCACTTGTTGGATCAGAGTGATATTATCGCCCTTGAGAAGAATCCGCCCTAGGAGGCAGTCAGTAGCAGTAGTAAGAACGATAGACAAAAGCGTACCAAGCTCCCTTCTCGGTTTTGCATCCTTGACAAACACCTCTGCTGCCTCGTCCATGACGATATTCATAAACTCATCGAAGCCCTGTGTGAGGATACATGAGCGCACAGGGTCATATTACGGTATAAAATGAAGGCAAAGGGGAGGGAAACGAGGGAGGGATGAACCCATCGCCTTTGCAAGAGACGATTTAATGCTGGGAGTGACCTGGGGATAAACCGGATGGACGTACAATGATGCGGCCTTCGATTCGCATCTCGATGTTATCGTACAACCATATCACGACCTTTGTCCGCTGTAAGACGGTGCCGTCAGTGATGAGTACTGCATTTAAGATCGCGCAACGTGAACCTGCTGCAGGTTTTTGAAGATGACATTCTAGTGCAAGGGTGTCAATGCGAGACAAGCAAATGTCAGGGTAATGCGTACGATGGGCTGAACCATCACGCGTTGCTGACGTCCCGACATGGCTGGCGAGTCTGGCGAACTTTCGAGGCGTCAACGTCGCACACGACAGCGACAAGGACCTGATGTCCTCTGATTATCTAATGAGTTCCCACATGGTTTGAGCTGGACGCGTCGGTCGCCAGCTTGTTTTACTTTCACGACTGGAAAACAATATGGAGGCAAGTACTCGTCTGCTATGAATGTCCCGCACCATCGCTCACCACGTAAATACAGGCGTTCAGTCCCTCCAACTCCTCCACCGCGGCCGCGGTCACCTTCATCACCTTCGTCCAAGACCTCAAGCGCAAGACAAAGACATGGGGCCCCTTGATCGAACTCTGTGCGAACGGAGAGAAGACTCTAGAGCGTTTTCGATACCAATTCCCGGACGACTGGCTCTACAGCGACCAACTTAGAGGCGAATGGAGCGCATACAACGAGATCCTTAAGCGCAAGAACGATTCCATCCAGGAGCAGCTCGGTTTGTTTCCTGACATCTTACCTCTTACCTCTCATGCAAGTCATCGTTTTCAGCCGGTCTCCAGCTCAAAATAGTCGCAGAGGACAAGATCGTCGAAAACAAGATCAACGACATCCTCTCAGAGTGGGAACAGACACGTCCAGTCCAAGGCAGCATGCGTGCCGATACGGCCATGAATACCATAAACGTCTTCGAAGGCAAGTTGAACCGCGTCAAAGAGGAATACGACCTTGTTTGCAGGGCCAAAGAGGCACTCGACCTCGAGTTGACGCGTCACACGCGCTTGGAGCCCGTGTTCGAGGAATTAAAGGACCTCAAGGCCGTCTGGACGGCCCTTTCTGGTGTCTGGAGCCAAATCGGAGAACTCAGAGAGATGTCGTGGACAACTGTACAACCAAGGAAGCTGAGGCAGCAAATCGACGGACTGCTCTCCTCGACCAAAGACATGCCGACGCGCATGCGGCAGTATGCAGCATTCGAATATGTCCAGGATGTTCTCAGGGGACTCCTGAAGTCGAATTCGGTCATTTCCGACTTGAAATCCGAGGCATTGAAGGATAGACATTGGAAGCAGTTGTTCAAAGTCCTGCGGCTACCCTCGCAGATCAGTCTTCCCGTGTACGTATCCCGTCTCTGTCTTTTCCTCCGCTAATACGCATACGCAGGATGACTTTGGGAAATGTTTATGACTTGGACTTGAAAAAGAACGAATCCCTTATACGAGAGGTCATCGTACAAGCTCAAGGAGAGGTGCTATGTGCCACACCTATGTTGAATTCTATATTGACAGTTGTTCGCAGATGGCTCTCGAGGAGTACATCAAACAGGTCAAAGAAACTTGGACTAATTACACTCTAGATCTGGTAAACTACCAGAATAAGTGTCGACTTATTAGGTGCGGACAAACCGTATTTATTTTGTTTTCATACGTCGTTCATGTCGCCTTTCAGAGGCTGGGATGAACTTTTCAACAAGTGCAGTGAGAATCTGAACTCCTTGACCGCAATGAAACTTTCCCCTTACTACAAAGGTATGGTAATCAGGCAGTGAAGCGAAATGTAACCAGGCTAATTCATTGTTTCTAGTCTTTGAGGAAGAGGTATTGTTATAATTCTACATCGTCTGCCCCTGCTAAACCTGTGAAAGGCTGGCTCATGGGAAGAGAAACTGAATAGAATCCATGTGCTATTCGGTGAGATCAGCACCATCGTGTTTGTCAGAAAAAGCTCACAGATGTTGGCGAAAGATGTTTGGATTGACGTTCAGCGTCAATGGGTATATTTGGAGGGCATCTTTTCTGGGAGCGCAGACATCAAGCATCTTCTCCCTGTGGAGAGTGCCCGTTTCCAAAACATCAACGCCGAGTTTTTGACTGTCATGAAGAAGGTGTACAAGTCGCCGTTCGTCGTCGACGTCATGAATATCCAGGGAATACAAAAAAGCTTGGAGCGTCTAGCTGACCTTTTGAACAAAATCCAGAAGGCCCTCGGTGAATACCTTGAACGCGAACGGTCATCGTTCCCTCGATTCTACTTCGTTGGTGATGAGGATCTACTAGAGATCATTGGCAACAGCAAGGATATCCTCCGTATCATGAAACACCTAAAGAAGATGTTCGCAGGCATCTCTACCATCAAACTCGACGAAGATTTGACCCAGATCCAGGGTATGGCATCACGTGAGGGGGAAGAAGTCAAGTTTAGCGAACCCATTCTGTTGAAGGATTATCCCAAGATCAACGATTGGCTCGCTCGACTGGAGTCTTTGATGCGACTTTCTTTGGCCGATTTACTTTGCGACGCCGTTGGTGAGCTGGAATCGTTCTATGGCACCGGGTCTCCCCTCGATATGGATCAACTCATGTATTGGATGGAGAAGTATCCTGCTCAGCTTGTCACATTAGCCATTCAGGTTGCGTGGACCACATCTGTGGAGGGTTCTTTGGAATCGGGCATCCCTCCTGAAGGACCACTTGAAACCATCTCTCAAGCCCTCGACCTCCTTGCTGACATCGTCTTACGAGAACTTAGCCCAGTCACGCGACGCAAGTGTGAGCACTTAATCACGGAACTCGTCCACCAACGAGACGTCATGCGTGCACTTATCCAACAACGCGTTACCGACGCCAAGGCTTTCACATGGCTGTCGCAGATGCGTTTCTACTTGGAACGATCAGCCGAGAGTTCACTTGACCGCTTGGTTATTCGAGCTGCGAACGCGACGTTCCCTTATGGCTGGGAGTATCTCGGAGTTCCAGACCGTCTTGTGCAAACACCGTTGACGGACCGCGTTTATCTCACATTGACTCAAGCTCTAGACAGCCAACTTGGTGGTTCTCCATTTGGTCCAGCCGGCACAGGTATTTCCGTCAGGTCCTGTGTAGTAAATTAACTCTGATAATTGACGCCAGGGAAAACCGAATCTGTTAAGGCGCTTGGAGTCCAGCTTGGCCGGTTTGTTTTGGTGTTCTGTTGCGATGAGACGTTTGATTTTCAGGCGATGGGCCGTATTTTTGTTGGTCTTTGTCAAGTTGGAGCATGGGGATGCTTTGACGAGTTCAACCGACTGGAAGAGCGTATTTTGAGTGCTGTTTCGCAGCAGGTACAGAGTATCCAGCAAGGTCTAGCTGCTCTCGCCAAGAATCCCAACATCGAGATCGAGCTCGTCGGGAAGAATCTGAAAATCAACAAGAACATTGGTATGTTTGACTCCGAATCTATTGTTAACCCCGCCTGAGCATCGAGACTAGGTATCTTCATTACTACCAATCCCAACTACGCTGGACGGTCGACCTTGCCACCTAACTTGACTAAACTTTTCCGACCGTGCGTCCATTTCCTTGCCATACAAATGGATCGCCCTGACTAGCCACAAGGATGGCGATGACAAGGCCCGATCGCGAGCTCATCGCCCAAGTCATGCTCTTCTCTCAAGGCTTCCGAACAGCTGAATCACTCGCGTCCAAGATCGTGCCGTTCTTTAACCTTTGCGACGAACAACTTTCGCCACAGCCCCACTATGACTTCGGTTTGCGTGCACTTAAGGCTGTACTTGCCAGTGCAGGTATTCTCAAGCGTGAACGCTTGCAGAGTGCCAGGTTGGAAGATGAGGATAGTGTCAATGGACTCTCAGACGTCATCTCTGAACAGATCATTGTCATTCAGAGTGTCACAGAGACGATCGTACCCAAGTTGGTCGCCGACGATGTGCCTCTGCTTACCAGGTAAGTGTTTACAATCGCGTGCATGCATTCACCACATCCGAAATGCTGAATTTTTCAGCTTGCTCGCAGACGTCTTCCCTGGCACGGATTATGTTCCTGTTGATCTTGAGGCGCTGCGTGAACAAATTTTGAAGGTTTGTGCTGAACAGCGCCTGGTGGATGGCGAACGATGGATCGCCAAGATTCTCCAATTGTATCAGATCCAGAAAATTCAACACGGTCTCATGATGGTGGGCCCCTCCGGGACTGGCAAAACAAACGCATGGCAAGTCCTCCTTTCAGCGTTGGAGAGACTCGATGGCACCGAAGGGGTCGCATATGTGATCGATCCTAAAGCAATCCACAAGGATGCACTTTATGGTACACTTGACCCGACTACACGCGAGTGGAATGATGGTCTCTTCACGCATATCCTGCGCAAGATCGTGGATGATGTTCGCGGCGAAAGTTCCAAGAGGCATTGGATTATATTCGATGGCGACGTTGATCCGGAGTGGGTGGAGAACCTGAATAGGTAGGTCCACCCACATAATGCTGGAGTGGTTGGCTTAGTAATCTTCAGTGTTCTTGATGATAACAAGCTGCTCACACTCCCCAATGGTGAACGTTTGAACCTGCCCCCCAATGTCCGCATCATGTTCGAGGTCGAGCACTTGCGATATGCGACACCGGCCACTGTCAGTCGCTGTGGTATGATTTGGTTTAGCGAGGATGTCATTGAACCTTCGATGGTTTACCGCCACTACCTCAATACTCTTTCGTCTGTGCCTTTGGATGCAGACGATGAAGACATCACCGATGTACCAGGACGTCGCGCAGAGATGCATGGTGCTGACACTCCAGGTTCTATCCACCTTGCGACCCAAATTGAAATCGGCGGCATCCTTGAGCGCTACTTTGCGGACGGTGACCTTGTCAGTTCTGCTCTCGAATTTGCAGAATCCGTCGATCATATCATGGACTTCACGACTACTCGTGCGCTTCATACGCTCTTTTCGTTGCTCAACAAGACCGTTCGCAACGTCATCGAACACAACATTCAACACTCGGACTTCCCACTGCCCCCAGAGAAAGTCGAACAATACGTCACCAAGCGTTTACTTGTCAGCATCATCTGGGCGTTTTCGGGTGACGCTAAATTGGACTTGCGTGCCGAGATGGGCGAGTTCCTACGGAAACAAACTGGCATTGACCTGCCACCTATGGCTGCGGAAGCGTCTCTCATCGATTTTGATGTGCACATCGTTACCGGGGATTGGGTCGCTTGGCAGTCCAAGGTGCCTTCGATCGAAATCGATCCACACTCCGTCACTGCTGCTGATGTCGTTGTTCCAACCATGGATACCGTGCGCCACGAGGAGGTCCTATACTCCTGGCTGTCTGAACACAAGCCTCTTATGTTGTGTGGACCTCCGGGTTCAGGAAAGACCATGACGCTTTTCAGTGCACTGCGCAAGCTTCCTGACATGGAGGTGGTCGGCCTCAACTTCTCCAGTGCTACTACCCCCGAGCTCATCCTCAAGACGTTTGAGCAATACTGCGAATATAGAAAGACTCCAAATGGTGTCATCCTCGCGCCTGTTCAAATTGGCCGTTGGCTAGTCGTGTTCTGTGATGAAATTAACCTCCCTGCCCAAGACAAGTATGGCACACAACGTGTCATCTCGTTTTTGCGTCAATTGGTCGAATGCGGAGGATATTGGCGCGCAAATGACATGTCATGGGTTAAACTCGAACGCATCCAGTTTGTTGGTGCATGTAATCCACCCACCGATCCTGGGCGTGTCCCCCTCAGTCACCGTTTCCTCCGTCATGCTCCCCTTATCATGGTGGACTATCCTGGGGAGGTTTCACTCAAACAGATTTATGGGACATATAACCGTGCTCTTCTCAAAGTCGTCCCAACGCTGCGCGCATATGCAGAACCATTGACCGATGCAATGGTTTCCTTCTACCTTGCTTCGCAGAAGCGTTTCACCTCTGATATTCAGGCACACTATGTCTACAGTCCCCGCGAACTTACGAGATGGGTGCGGGGTATTTATGAAGCCATCCGTCCCTTGGAAATTCTGTCTGTGGAGGGCTTAGTGCGCGTCTGGGCTCACGAGGCACTCCGTCTCTTCCAAGATCGCCTTGTCACTGAAGAAGAAAAACAGTGGACCGACGAGCACATTGACCTCGCTGCCATGGAACACTTTCCAACCATCAATCGCGACGAAGCATTGAGCCGGCCTATTCTTTTCTCGAATTGGACGTCGAAAGACTACATTCCCGTGGACAGAGAAGTTCTCCGCGAGTACACAAAAGCTCGTTTGCGTGTTTTCTACGAGGAAGAATTGGACGTTCCTCTTGTGCTTTTCAACGACGTGCTTGATCACGTCCTCAGGATTGACCGTGTGTTCCGTCAAGTTCAGGGTCACCTATTGTTGATTGGCGTTAGCGGAAGCGGAAAGGTAATAACGAGGTTCTACATGCTTGAATTACGGGATTGACGATGCTACTAGACGACGCTTTCTCGGTTTGTTGCTTGGCTCAATGGCCTCAGTATCTTCCAAATCAAGGTTTCAAACAAGTACACTGGCGACGATTTCGATGATGACCTCCGTACTGTACTGAGACGCGCTGGATGCAAGGGCGAGAAAATTTGCTTTATCATGGACGAATCCAACGTGCTTGACTCGGGTTTCCTGGAACGCATGAACACGCTTCTCGCGAACGCCGAGGTTCCAGGTCTCTTTGAGGGTGACGAACATGCCGCTTTGATGACAGCGTGCAAGGAGGGCTCCCAAAGGGATGGACTCATGCTTGATTCTCATGAGGAGTTGTATAGGTGGTTCACCCAGCAAGTTGCCAAAAATCTCCACGTCGTTTTTACCATGAACCCGCCGGAAAACGGTCTCGCATCTCGTGCCGCCACGTCTCCCGCCCTGTTCAACCGTTGCGTTCTCGATTGGTTCGGTGACTGGTCAGACCAAGCATTCTACCAAGTCGGCATGGAATTCACCCAAACCCTGGACCTGGACCTGTCTTCGTACGCTCCACCTATTCACTTCCCTATTTCCTATCGCGAGCTATCCATGCCGCCCGTTCACCGCACTGCCGTCGTGAATGCGCTGGTCTACGTGCACATGTCAATGCACCAGATCAACCAGCGCATCAGCCGTCGTCAAGGTCGCTACAATTATGTCACACCCCGGCACTACCTCGACTTGTAAGTCATTTTCACTTTTTGGTGATGAACCGCTAACGCGGCGGACAATCCTCTAGTATCAATCACTATGTTAGACTTTATAACGAGAAGCGCGATGAACTTGAGGAACAGCAACGCCACCTTCATGTTGGTCTCGACAAACTCAAAGATACCGTGACGCAGGTCGAAGAGCTCCGCAAGAGCCTTGCCACAAAGCGCTCCCAGCTTCAAGCCAAGGATGCAGAAGCAAACGAAAAGCTTAAGCGCATGGTTGCAGACCAGCAGGAGGCCGAACAGAAGAAGGCCGCGTCTATTGAGATCCAGGCCGCTTTGGTTGAACAGGACAAGAACATCGCACAACGTCGTGCCGTCGTCATGGCTGACCTCGCGGACGCAGAACCCGCTGTGTTGGACGCCCAGGCCGCTGTCAGTAACATCAAAAGACAACACCTGCAAGAAGTCAGAACGATGGCTAACCCGCCGGAAGCCGTCAAACTTGCTATGGAATCGGTCTGTACGATTCTCGGTCACAAGATTGACAGCTGGCGTACTGTTCAAGGTATCATTCGTCGAGATGACTTCATCCAAAGGATAGTCAACTTCGACACCAACAATCAAATGACGAAGCCTCTCCGCGAGCTCATGAAGAAGGATTTCCTGAGTCGGCCATCGTTCAACTTTGAAACTGTCCAACGCGCCAGTAAGGCCTGTGGTCCTCTCGTCAAATGGGTTCTTGCACAGGTCCGCTTTTCCGAGATTCTCGACAAGGTCGAACCATTGCGCAATGAAGTACAATCTCTGGAAATGCAAGCGGAGACAACGAAGAAACAAGCTGCTCAGATCATCACCATCGTCGCTGAACTGGAGGCGAAGATTGCCAAATACAAAGAAGAATATGCACTACTCATTTCAGAAACGCAGGCGATCAAATCGGAGATGGAACGAGTGCAAAGCAAGGTCGATCGCAGCATGAAGCTCCTCGAAAGCTTGTCCTCGGAAAAGGGACGATGGGAGTCCGGAAGTCGTACGTTCGATGCAGAGATGAGCACTATTGTTGGCGATGTGCTAGCATCTGCAGCATTCCTTGCATATGGTGGTTTCTTTGACCAACATTACCGAGAGGTGATGTGGCAAGATTGGTCAAACCATCTTCTTGAAGCCAACATTAAGTTTAAACCCGAACTCTCGTTGACGGAGTACCTCTCGACTGCGGATGATCGCTTGAGCTGGCAGTCCAAGTCTCTTCCGGCTGACAACCTTACCACTGAGAACGCCATTATGCTCAAGCGATTCAACCGTTATCCGCTAATCATCGACCCCACTGGTCAAGCAACGACCTTCTTGCTCAACGAATATAGAGAACGCAAGATCACGGTCACGAGTTTCCTTGATGAAGCATTCCTCAAAGTCTTAGAGAGTGCCCTTCGATTCGGTAACCCCATTCTAATACAGGACGTCGAACATCTGGATCCGATTCTGAATGCCGTCTTGAACAAGGAGATTCGCAGGACAGGTGGCCGTGTCCTCATTCGCATTGGTAATCAAGATATCGACTTTTCCCCCGCGTTCACAATGTTCCTCTCCACCCGGGACCCCTCGGTCGAATTCTCCCCCGACATTTGCAGCAGAGTGACGTTCGTCAACTTTACGATGACACGTAGCAGTCTCCAGAGTCAATCATTGGATCAAGTGCTCAAGGTTGAACGGCCTGATACCGAGCGCAAGAGAACGGATCTCATGAAAGCCCAGGGGGAATTCCGCCTCCGCCTTCGAACGCTGGAGAAGTTGCTTTTACAAGCCCTTAACGAGTCAAGCGGGAACATTCTTGACGACGACAAAGTTATAAGCACCCTAGAGACATTGAAACGGGAAGCCGCGGAAATCACCCGCAAAGTGGAGGAGACGGACATCGTGATGAAAGAAGTTGAGCAAGTGACCGCTGAATATCTGCCGTTGGCACAAGCCTGCAGTTCCGTTTTCTTCATTCTGGAACAACTTAACCTCGTCAACCATTTCTATCAGTTCTCCCTTCAATTTTTCCTTGACATCTTTGACTACGTTCTCCATCACAATCCGAACCTGAAGAACGTCACCGATTACCACAGACGACGCGAAATCCTACTAAATGACCTATTCTTGGTCGTATTTAAGCGAACCTCGAGAGCGCTGCTTCACCGCGACCATGTCATGCTCGCTGTACTATTGGCCCAAGTGAAGCTGCGAGGTGTTGAGGACATTGCTGATGAACTAGAGTTTCTGCTTGAAAGTGGTCAGGGAGTCATTGGAAAGCCTAGTGCCTCTTCGAACGAACATCCGATCTCTTCAGTGCTCTCCCCAGACCAGATGATGTACCTTGAAGATTATGCGAAGCAGAGCCTTTTCAAGCCCGTTCTCAGTGATATCATCGAGCGTCCTGAGGACTGGGCCCCCTTCCTGCAGTCGGCAAACCCTGAAACGATTGTGCCTTTGCCTTGGGAGCCGAGCACACGTACGTGCCGACTCCATGTACCATATATTCCCATGTCCTGACACTCCAGCAGCTGCTGTAGAGGCCCTTCGGTCCATGCTCGTCGTCAAGTGCTTGCGACCTGATCGTCTCTTGCAATCCACTGCGCTGTTCGTGCGGACGGTCTTCCGGAATGATTTATCCTCTGAACTCGACCTTGGTGCCATGGTTGCAAATGAGGTTCCTGCCACAACCCCACTCGCACTGGTATCTGTGACTGGTTACGATGCTAGCTACCGTGTCGAGAACCTCATACAAACTGTCGGAGCGCGGTCCTCCTCAGTTGCCATGGGTTCTCAGGAAGGCTTTACACTAGCGGACCAAGCCATCGCTGCAGCATCGAGACAAGGAACATGGGTCCTCCTCAAAAACGTACACTTGGCCCCTTCATGGCTTGGGCAACTGGAGAAGAAATTACAAACTCTCAATCCCCATCGCAACTTCCGCCTCTTCTTGACCATGGAAGCCAATCCGTCCATTCCAGTCAACATCCTCCGACAATCCCGTATCATCATGAACGAGCCCCCGCCAGGAATAAAGGCCAATCTACTTGACTCACTTGGCTCCATTCCCCCGCAACGCCTTGTCCAAGGACCTGCAGAAAAGGTCCGCCTGTACTTCCTCCTTGCGTGGTTCCATGCTGTTGTACAAGAGCGTTTACGGTATGTTCCACTGGGATGGAGCAAGACCTACGATTTCAACGATTCTGACATGGCCTCTGCCTTTGGCACCATTGATACGTGGCTCAACGCTGTTGCCAAGGGGAGAGCTAATGTTGATCCCGCTACGATTCCTTGGGACGCGCTCCGGACACTCATTAAGCAGTCGGTGTATGGCGGGCGTATCGACAGCGACTTTGATCAACGCATTCTTGATGCATTTGTTGATAAGTTGTTCACGCCGGCCGCTTATAATATGGATTTCAACCTGGTGCCTAGTATCAACAGTAGTCAGGTTCTTGAAGCTCCAGAGGGTACTAAGCTTGAACACTTCCTGTCATGGGTGCAAGAGCTGCCGGACCGCGAACCGCCATCGTGGTTAACATTACCTCCCACTGCAGAAAGGGTCATCGCCGTTGCCCAAGGTAAGTTCAGATGAGGTTGACTTGGTGCGCCGAAGCTCAGTTGTTGTAGGTAACGAGCTTCTCAGCAAGCTTCGGAAGATGCGAACCCTTGCTGATGATGAGGACGACGTTTCGAGCACCGGCAGTCCTTCCAAGAGTCAATCCTCACAGCAGCCTGCGTGGATGCGCAGCCTGCACGAGCGTTGTCGTGAATGGTTGACGCAGCTCCCATCTGTAAGAATACATAACTTGGAATAACTGGGTCGTCACTGATATTTTTATCCAGTCACTGAACATATTGCCAAAACAGTCTAGCGATAATCCAGATCCACTTTACCGCCTGTTCTTCCGGGAAGGCACCATCGGGCGCAAGCTACTTGACCAAGTTCGCAGGGACCTGACAGACGTGGGCAAGGTTTGCGCGGGTGAACTGAAGCAAACCAATCACTTGCGCGCTTTAATGAGCTCCCTGACCAAAGGTGAATTCGACGCTGTCTCAATTTGCCCAAAACTAAGATAAACCAGGTACTATTCCAACACACTGGAGGCGATACAAGGTCCCAAAAACAATGTCAGTGTCGGAGTGGATTCCGGATCTTGCTCGGCGCCTGGCGCAATTGGATGGGATTACGGCGATGCAGCAATCGTTGTCTGACGTCGAAGTTTGGCTTGGAGGATTGTTCTTCCCGGAGGCGTATATCACGGCTACCCGACAGACCGTAGCCCATCGCAAACATTGGAGTCTGGAGACGTTGAGTTTACGACTAGACATTGGTCAAATGAACGACCCTGGAGCCTTCATCGTCGACGGTGAGTCCTTGATGGTTTCCTTGGCAATGTGTTTTCCCCCTGAACACAATGATTCAGGTCTGACATTAGAAGGAGCTGCATGGGATGCAAATGTCGCGAAGCTTGTGCTAAACGATGGCGAGGCAGTTCACTTGAATGCATCTCAGATTCGTTGGGTACAAGAAGACGCCGAAGACACCATCGATGAGAGCAACCTGGTGACACTACCGGTTTACTTGAACGGCGACCGCAGCGATGTGATGTTTACGGTTGACCTGCCGTTCGACGGCAGCTCGGCTTCCCTTGTCGCGATGAGAGCTGTTTGTCTCAATTCAAGGGGCTAGAAGCAACGATATCTTTGGATCTAGGATACCCAGACACATATACCTCCAGTCTACACATCCACGCGCGTCATGATACAGTATGACCAGTAATGATCATTCCCTCTTTTCTACGTCTAGTTCACTGCCTCTACTAACTGACTTCCACCAACGACTTCGAGCAACTTCCACTCTATCCGTATGTTTTCTTTCGCAAATATTGCACGAGCAGACTCTGCAATAGCATCGAAATTATGGGTTGCCAGAGCCAAGATCGTTGGCCCTGCTCCAGAGAGGCAGATGCCGAGGAGGCCCGGATGCGATTGCGGAGTGAGTAACGATGTCACTTCTGGCAGGCCGGGAATCTGTGCGGGCTTTTTGAACGGCTGACTACGGACCACGATACGACAAAAACGTACAAGTAGCTTTCGATACGGCTGATGGACACGATCCTTCATCGCCTCATAGATAAGCTCGGGATCCGGTGGTGATTGACCAAGGGCGGTGGTCAGCACGGCAAGTCGTTGCATGTTGAAAACCTAGACAGCCGGTCAGCCGACGGTTCCGACGGAACTATCCTTGTTATCGAGGTCACGTACGAGATCTTTGCGGGAATATTGCGTGGGTAGCACTCCCCTGGCTTTAGCGGTGCTAAGCTCGAACTGAGGTATGATCGCCACGGCCTTGATGGCCGGGCTCCAATTGAAACGAACATAGTGACCGATGCCGGTTGGTGGGATGGGCGGGGATAAACCCCATTCCTCCCCTGCATCGGGAGGATACTCTGGCAGGACTTCGGAAAGCGGTACCTGGGCAGCCTCAGTAGCGACGGGGTCGAGCTCACGGAGGTAGGAACCGACGAAGCCACCGATGAGCGCTGCGGTCACGTTGTCCGGGTGTCTCTCGACCATGAGGGCGTGGTCCAGCAGCCGTTCATGGGACAGACCAAGCTGGCCAAGCACATCCCCAAGGAGCACGCCTGCGATCACGGCGGCGCCTGAGGAACCGAGACCACGGCCAAAGGGTATCTGGTTATCCGCGTGAATGCTGATGAGATCTCGGGGAAACGAGTGGTGATTGTTGCAGCGCAGGACGTAGAGCGCCACGCGGGTCATCAAATTTCGATAAGGATCGAGGGGGACCTCGTCGGCCCCTTCTCCTGTGTAAGTGATTTTCACGAGGTCAGTCGAAGGAGGTCCGAATTTTACTGTAAGCGTCAGATAGAGAGAAAGAGAGAGCCCTACGACATCAAAGCCAGGCCCGATATTGGCAGAAGTCGCGGGGACCTTGATGACGACGGTGCTCCTCGGGTCGGACATGCCAGTCAAGGACACTGCAAGACTCAGTCTCGTCTCAACGTTGCCAAAAGACTGGCAAAGACGCACGTACGGAACGAGATGGTCCTTGGCCGAAGATGAAGCGAGGAGCAAACCGAGCCGCACAACGAAGTGTGACATTTCCGCGTTCAAATAACCAAGCAAAGGCATGAAGAGTCATATCACATCCGACGACACCGAGTGGGAATCAGGACCCAATGGGCGAGTTAAAAGTCAGTTCAGAAAACGTCGTGTAGCGTGAAAACACCAGCAGACACGTCCTACACTCTGTGGTATATTCTTCTCCGGCTGGCATGCACTAAACGCGCGGATTGTAACACCAATAAATTCACACCCAATTCTAACCACGACCATGAATGCGATCTCTGATAACGAAACAACTGACAAGTGCTACAAATGAGGATATCAATGTGAGTGTGCCTCTGCAAGAACGATACCAAAAGTAGACTGCACAAGCGGTCGGTCAACAACCCTTTCATGTAACTGATGCTATACTAAGAACGGAACACGCTGCACTAGCACGGCTCTTCACTAGCCGTCTGCGTGGCAGAAGGGGTGCTAGAGGGAAAAGTGATTGTAGGTTGAGAGGGATGCAGAGTGGGAGTATGGGCTACGGTTGTGGTATTGGTACTATGGCCAGAATCGGCAACAGTAAACTAAAAGCGTGACGACATCAGATCATCTGTTCGTAAAACGACGCTAAAAACTTGAGCTCACGTAGATTGCATCATCCGGAACACCGTGCTGGGCAATTGGGAATAACACGGGCTGGTGGTTCATTGCCGAGAGCATGGTAGATATCTTGTACGTGCCTTTGGGAAGGCCGCCAGTGACATTGGTGTACAGATACCCTTTGGCATCCGCTTTGATGTTCACCCCCACGAAAAACGCGAACTTGGTTGGGTCCGTAGGCGTGGTCTGGTGAAGGGATTCAAGAGCCTCGATAACGATGTGGGCATGTCCCAGAATAAGACCGGTAGTTGAATCGAGTTGCTGAGGCGCTGCAAGGTAGTTCGTGTCAGGGTTAACAAAGTAGCCGGTCGCAAGGTTCCTGATGGCCAATGTGACTTGAAAAGTGGTGTTTGGTGGAATGACAGCGAGGTTGATGGGCGTGACGAACTTGGCACTCGGCAAATTGGAGATGGAAGGGATCGCGCCCATTGGAGCGGGGTTACACGAACCATTCTTGAGCTGTTGACCATTGGTGAGAGGAAGGTGGGGGAGCGTAGCACACCAGTTGATGAAATTGTTTGGGGACAAAAGCGAAGCGACTTCGCCAGGCTCTGAAGTGTTCTGGTTCAAGCCAGTTTGCGAAAAATTCCTGGAAATCACAGAAGGCAGGAGGGTCAAGGAAGTCTGAGCATCGCTCGCGTTGGCCGGGGTGCAACTCGACCGACTACTATCCGGTGATTAGAAAAGGAGAGTCGACGATAGATGAGATTGGACTCGCTTTAAATTGACGGCGTCTACGCCATTCTGGAAACCATCCGAACGACGATCTCGAAAATTCGGACGGGCCAGCGAGAGAGAAGAAAGCAGTAAGGGAGTGAACGCGGTGAACTTCATAATGCTCGATTATACGGGCAAGTTGATTCTGTTGGAAGGACAGTGTTAGGGCAGTCAATGCCTGAAGGCAAGGAGGGGGAAGACGGGCAGTGAACATGATGGGCGTCGGTCGCGTATTCTTATATGATGCGCTGGAGACAATAGAGTTGTGTGGCCATTAAAAATAAGCGGTCCAGTTTTGGCGTTGAATTTAGAATAATAGCAAACTTGTCATGGACACAATTGTACAACCAATTGGTCGCTCACACAGCAACCTGGATCCCACCATGCAACAAGAAACTACGTTCCGAGTTGGCGCAGTACGAAATACGCTCGCTTTGTCCGTTGCCTTGACCAGTCTTCATTGTTCTCGTGCAGATCC
Source organism: Guyanaporus albipodus (assembly GCA_038088995.1). Taxonomy (NCBI): domain Eukaryota; kingdom Fungi; phylum Basidiomycota; class Agaricomycetes; order Boletales; family Boletaceae; genus Guyanaporus; species Guyanaporus albipodus. The sequence goes on along the minus strand of JBBPKA010000075.1, from coordinate 66,244 downwards.
TCTTTGATCTCGATGGGTAATGATCAATTAATGACCGCCCACCTGTGTCTTTTCGATTGTTCACACCCTTCCTTGCAGCACCCTCATCGACTCTACTCCTGGCGTCATCTACGCCTGGGCTGAATTCCGCAAGCAGTACACCCATCTCCCGAGCAATATAGCCCATCTCACCCACGGCAGGAGATTGGCAGACACCCTGCGTGAGCATTGCCGGATCACGGATGACACAGAGCTCCAGGTGAGCGCACCAACCAATCGGCGAGTGTGAAGCCAGGGCGTGAACTACAGCCATCGCAGAAAGAGATTATGCGTTTCGAGTTGCTGGTGGTCAACCAGAGAGATGGCCTTGGTCCTCAAGTCCTCAGTGGCGCTCAGAAGCTACTTGTCGAGGTAACTATGGCATTCGGTCGCAGCGCGCGGTCGTCGCTGACAATTTTACCCGAGCTCGATAAGATAGTGCCCGACAAATGGACCATTGTTACGTCAGGTACGTTTACAGACATTGTCTTGCGCATCCCGGTGATGAGAGCCCTACGTATCAGCCTCCAGATTCTATGCGAGCCTCGCCATTCCAAAGTGCTCATTACCGATACCGCAGAAGGGCTATGTGACAGCAGACGACGTTACCGAAGGCAAACCAAAACCAGGTCCATACATCGCAGGCGCAGCCACCCTTGGTATACACCCTACGGAATGTGGGTTGTCTCGTTCACTATTCTTTATATATTCGCCAATGATCACGTCTAAATATAATATGTAATAGGCTTGGTGATCGAAGACGCACCTTCCGGACTCAAAGCAGGCCGTGCTGCCGGCGCTCGAACACTTGCCGTGTGTACTTCACATGAACCCAAAGTACTTTTGAAGGAGGCAGACGGAAACCTTGACTACATTGTTAAGGGCTTGGAAGGGTGCGTCGACTGAGAACAACCCGGACCGCCTAGTGGACACTCACCAATTTCGATAGAGTCTCGGTCAACTTGGTGGAGAATCACATAGAAATCACACTTGCTACGATACCACGTAGCTGAAGAAACCCGTTTAATTTGTGCACAATGACGAACCAGGTGGACGTGACTAGGGCAAAGTTAAGATCTACGAATCGATACTTGAAACATGCACATCAAGATACAGACGACAAACAAGGATTACAGCACACAAGTCAGCGTGCGTCTGCATTGGTGGCCTCACCTGCGCAGTCTAAGAAGCAGCAAGAAAGTGCCAAAACCACCATCTAACTATTATCTGCTGTTGCTGTCGCGGCGAATGTAAGCGTTTCAAGGCGCCCTCTTCCTTTACATTCCTTCTGGAGTAGATCAGCAAGCGTCTTGAACTGAGGCGGATCAATAAGCATGACCTGTTGACATTCTTGTCAGTTGAGCGTGTACAGGAACCATGACCAGCTCACATATTCCCACATCTCTCCCTTGTCCGCTCGCTCGACTTGCTCAGCTGTTGATTGAATACGTTCCTCCAAACCTTCTCCGTCCGCAGCAGGGACCGCGACACGAACACGCATTCGCGCACGTTGAATAGGCAATTTCGAGCCAGATTGAATAAGACGCAGAGTTTCGGAAACCTACTTCCTCGTCGATCCGAACAAACGGCCATTGACGAGCGAACCACCTACCTGACTTTTGGCGTTCTTGCCCGTCTTCACGCTCACCCCTGCCTCTGCCATCGCCTTCTCGATGATTCCAACAGGGTACGGCCGTTGTGTCGCAGGATCGACACATTTCTCCGCCACGAGGGTTGCAATTTCCTTGCGCAAGGCAACCAAATCGTGTTCGCGCTCTTTCTCTCCGACTTGTAGCTCTCCCTTTCTCAATATCTGGACGAAGGGTGAACATGCCAAGGCACGACTGAGAAGATGAAAAGGCCGACCTCTTTCACAGCATCGTCTACGGACGATGTTCCAAACGCTTTCTGGAGATCGTTCGATTTCGCCACCTCGCCTTTGGAAACGTTCGTGAACACGTTTGATATCTGGAGGACGTCATCTAGATCGGTTTCGCTTGAGAAGCACGATGAGTGTGTGTGTAGAGGGATGGATGAGTAGGCTCAGACTAACACGCCGTTTCGCCATTCTTGTACCTTGTTCTTGTAACACGCAATCTTGAATCCGAGTATGAGTGCACGTTCGCTTGACGGTAGATGGGTCATTACATACCTCGAAACGTTTCCCCGCTCTTTTCAGGCGAACGATAGAGACGTTGGTCAGTCTTTGAGCAAGATGTGAGCTTGATATGATCGAAAAATGTACAAATCTCACTTTATTTGATTGGAGGGTTGGTTGATGGGCATTGCGAACGGTTACGAGGACTGACAAGGCTGTGAACCAAGGTGGGTCTTAGGTTATGACTGATCTGCCCAAAACAGAAGCGGCTCCGAGGTATAGATCTTAAGGGGTTATTCACGTCACTCAGCGTAGGGCTACAAATCCAAGTTATGTAAATAAATGGGTAATATCTAACATAAGAATGGATCAGAACCGTGTAGGATCAATGTCCTCGTGTACCGTGTCTCAACATTGCACGTAATTACCAGGAAAGACTCCCTCTACTCCGTTGAGGCGACCAGTCCACCAGTCCTCCTGGCTCTCTGTCTTCTTTACAAGTTCTATTCGATCACCGGTCCTGAATGACAAATCGCCATCGGCCTGGAAAATTTGATGGTTCAGCGGGTGTTCCGAGTGAGGACTGTTACATACTTGTGCATCGAAATCGTACAGTGCAGTAACGTACTCAACCACAGGTTCGGGTTTCGGCTTTGGCTTGAGAGGTGGGGGCGGGGGCGGCCGTTTTGTTATGCTGGTAGCAGCAGGGGCGCCGTGATCGTCATTCGAGGCAGAATAGGGAGGTGGTGGAGCGATTGGCTGGCCAGGTGGCGGTGGCGGCGCCTTCTTCACAAACGACGAAGCAGCACCGTGGGCAGGTGGTGGCATGGCGCGCGAGCCAAAACTAGCGGTGCTTGATGTGGTTGCTACACTGGCGGTACGTCCCATAGGCGCGCTGAGGCCCTCCGTACGTTTCGCTTGGACGAGTTTGGCTGTGTGAAAGAGTGAGCAAGACCGGCTAACCGAATGTGACTCACGTACATGTCGACACGATCCGTTTCGAGATGCCGAGGTCCTCGATTTGGCTCCATGCATCCGTGCGTTTGTTCTCGTAGTCGGACTGAATCTGCGATGCTGGACAATTAGTGACATCGTATCTGCCGTTTGCGAAGGAATTCATCTTCTCGAGGAATAAATAGTAAATATTGAGCCTTGTCGAAGAGAGTGTCACTCTCGAATGCTGCGAACAAGTGAGAGATGTACGCACTGCATATAATAAAGGGAGTGGAACAAGGGGTCGATGAACTGGGTTGCAAGCTGCATGAATCGAGGGAGATCTTGTTTCAACGTGGTGTTGATATAATCATACTCGTTCGTTGCTATCTCAAAGTCTTGCTCGAGCTAAGAACGCGCGGTCAGAGAAAGAAAATGGTAGCGTGATTTTGGCAATGGACAAACCTTGAACAAGTTCTTCTCGTCGCTCAAGCTCTTCTCCTTCTTGTCGCGCAGCTTGGTCAACGAGTTGTTATATCGATCGTAATCGATCAACTTGTGGTCACGCTTCGTGATCGTCTTTCTGATGACCTTGAGGACGCCCTGGAACTCCTTGACGGGACCAACGACACGACTCTCGATGAGTTCCAGCTCTGGTGCTACGGAAGAACGGAGATCGTCCAGATGTTGAGCATAAGGTGGAGTGCTGGCAATCGTCGCGGCAGCATCGGCATGTTTGCTAGCGAGGCTCAATTCCCCCGACAATGGAGAGTAGATGAAGTTGAAGTGGTTCGCGAAACCGTTTGCACCGGCCAGCAGAGCTTTGAAATGGGTGATTTATTTCGATGATGGATGTGAATGATGATGCGGATGGCATACCCGTGACCGCGTCTGTGTAGGCCTTTGTGTCCTTGAGCAGCTTTTCGGTGGACTGTTCGAGAGCGGAGAAATGAGAGTTGTAGTCGTCGAATTCGGGATCAGCGGACTCTGGGAACGAGATGAGATCGCGTGTAGTGCGAGAACAAGTCTGACTGACTCTTTGAGAAACCGACTTTGGTAGTGACGATGTGAGGTGTCCTGCGTGAAGTAGTGTCAGTTTTATTCTGTACGAGGACGAGGATGCGTTGCAGATCTGGTTGAGGTCAACCCACCGCTTGATGGCTTTGGTGAATCCCTTCATGTCGTCAAGAGCCTGGCTTCAAGTTGACTGAGGGAGAGAGAGAGAGAGAGGTTGACGATTACGTCATCACAAGCCAGTCCTTCAAGGCTGTCTTCGTCGTCTTCCGGGTCAGAATTGCTGGTCAATGCCATTCCGATACTATCACTGCAATACTGTCGAGCAGGCCCGTCTTCAGCTTGACTCGCTGAATTCTGTCCAAGAGGCAGCCAACTGCGCGGCGTACATCCCCACCGGCCCGGGGACGGGATCATGACATCACTTCCAACGGGTCTCCTCATCTCCACCACCGCACGCGCACTGCGGACGAGATCCATTTCGACGCCAGGTCCATGCAACACCGACACCGTCGAAATCGGCGAAACAGAAAGCAGCAGAGGTAGCAGACAAGGTGCAGTTCGTCACCTGCCAGACCTTGATCTCGAGCATCAATAAGAAAGTTGATCAGAGCGATAGAAACCCGGGGAAGGAGCTACAGAAAAAACAAAGAAGATCCTGAGTAATGAAAATTATGGGTACATATGCTATTGACGCCCCACTTTCCCTAAAGCAGGGAACAAGGACAAGGGAGCGAGCGATGAAGCCCATCGTGTCAAGGAGGCGGACAGTGACGCATGAAATCAGCCTTCCCCGGTAAACGAATCTGACACGTCCGCAAAAGGTCACCGGAGCCAAAGAGGCTAGCAAGGAACAAAAGGGTTCATGCTCCTCTCAACGCTGTTCACACTCGTATCCTGAATTTAACACGTCTCTGGCCCACATGCTCGGTGTTACTGCACAAGAGGAACGTTCGCGGTAATCATAAGGCACAGCGTACTGGCCACGTAAGGCCAACTACAGATAGTGATTCATGAACAGCCCGATCATGATAAGCTTGACGCCTCACTTGTGAATGCTGTGTGCTCCGTCTTCACGTCACTTTAAGCTGTCAAGTCTCTCCATCATGACGAACAAAGTGCCACGAATGTTATTCACATCCTGGCAGAGGCTAAAGTCATGGTTTAGCCACGTCGTGAGTGCTCGTTTTCGCCATCCAGCTGGAATGCATGGAATGACACTCTGAACAGCCATCGAGGAGGAGGTATCAAAAAGTTTGCAACCTCGCAACAGGATTTGAAGGAGAGGACGTTCACGGGGTAGGCATCGTAATTGATCATACTATGCTAGTCGACGTTAAGCCGCTTTCAGGTCCAGGCCGAGCGTTTGGACGAGCATGACATGGCATGGGGCCCGGAGACCAAGTCGTGGTGTTGACCGAGGTTGGGCGTAGCTGAGAATGTTCACACACTCAAGTATGTACTAGTAGTGAGTACTTCTGCGCGCGGTGCTGTCGAACTTTGTTCCACCAACTGTCTCATGTCTTTGCCGCCCGTGTTCTATCACTACTTTCAAACCCCTCTACCCTATGCGAGAACCCTTGCTTTGCAAGAAAAAATTCACCAGATCCAGCTTGCTTCCCGACATGCATTATCCCATCGTGACGTCCTCCTGTTGTTGCAACATAGACCAGTCTACACCTCCGGACGTCGGCAAACCGAACACGAACTTCAGGCGGATCGTGCCCACCTAACAAAGCTCGGTGCCGACTTTGTCACGACCTCCAGAGGTGGTCAACTCACCTACCACGGACCTGGCCAACTCGTTGGTTATCCTCTCCTCAACCTGGGCCGCACGTCCCCACCCATCGGCATACGGGAATACATATGTAAAATGCAAAAAATGATCCAAGACTATTTGTCGAGCGTTCACAATCTCACCCACATCTCCTCGGAACACACTGGTGTATTTTTGAACCCGACGACCAAGGTTGCCAGTATCGGTGTCCAAGTGCGCCATCGACTCACAACACATGGATTTGCGATGAACGTCACCGAAGAACCGCTGGAGTGGTTTGATAAAGTGATTGCTTGTGGACTGGCAGACGTAAAGGCTGGCTGCATAGCGTCAGCGGTGGGGAAGCAGATACAGGTCCATGACACGGTAGAGGAAGTGGTCGATGCGTTCGGTCGTTCGTATGGAAGGGACATGAAGAAACTCGAGTTGGAATCCGCAGGTGGACTTGGGGAAGCTATTCTCGAGTTGGAAGAGGAGGCTCTGCAGGCCGGCGCCTGGACAAGGACTCCATCTGCGATAAACAAGCTTTGATGTCGATTCCTATGTTTGCGAACAGAGAGGAATGTTACAGGTAGCATCGGCAAGATGAGGTGTCTAGGCTTATGTAACACACACGCACTTCACTTCGACTGTAGTGTTCAACGTTCAGTTAGGACTAGGCGTTGCACACGCCAAATTATCTCGTCGTATGTTCTTTGACTCTGTCTCCTTACCGTCATTCATGATTTGAATTCAGTCTCAGCCCTGGTTCTTATCAGCAAGTGACCCGCTGGGACCTCAACATCTTTTATCATTATCACTGAAAATTTGTGAGCGCCGACAATGCACGTCCTCATTCTCGGAGCCACCGGTGCAACTGGTACACTACTCGTCCAGGAGGCTCTTGGCGCTTCTCACACCGTCGTTATCTTCGCTCGCTCTCCAGAGAGGCTTTCCAATGAAATCCGAAACGACACCCGAGTAACCGTTTTCAAGGGCGAGCTAGATGACGAGTCCGCTCTTTCGGCCGCGATGAACAACGTAGACGCCGTCCTCTCGGCTCTTGGTCCCAAGTTATCGTACGGAATGTATCCAAGCGGCGAGCCTCTTGCCCGAGCATACTCCTCGATCGTCAAGCTCATGCTTGCCCACGGTATCAAACGCCTCATTGCTCTCGGTACCCCTAGCATCCCTGATCCAAACGACCAGTCAAGTCTGAAATGGTCACTGGTTGTCAGTGGCATCAGAATCATGGCACCTAGAGTGTACAGCGATATCGTAGGTGTCGGCAACACGATTCGCACACAGGGCGACGCGCTCGAATGGACAATCGTTCGAGTTCCATTCCTGACCAACTCGAGCAGTCGAGACGTTGTAGCTGGTTATGTGGGGGACGGCGAGACTGGAACTACATTGTCAAGAATAGGCTTTGCAGCGTTCGTCTTACAGGAACTTGCGAGGAATGGTTGGGTAAAGAAAGCCCCTTTGATTACTACTGCATGATGGACTGTCTCGTGTTATTCATGTTTGTAAACTAGATTAGATTTTGATCACGATTGTTATCGAGGGCGAAACATGGCAACTCTAAGAAACGATATTCGAGGATTTTAGAAGGTCTTGCCAGCTAAATTTGTCGGGTTCCTCATGAAATTGTTTCAGCAGCGCTTCGGCTGCTGGATCGTGGCCACCGTCACTTTTACTGTTTCCCCATAAGTAGAATTTTTGGAGTTCCATCGCCAGCAGCTGAGCGTCCACTTGACTTAAAAGGAAACGTTCCGAATATTCTTGTCCTGGCTCAACGGCCGCCGAGGTGGAGGACGGCGTGACCTCTCCACGGAGTAATACTATCCCGTGCGACTGCGTCAGATCAGTGTATAATGTTAATACCATGTATGGTGTCGCAAAGGATGCGCGCTGTTTATATTCTTGGAGTGGTGTGAACAAGACAGTGGAAGGTTCCGGAGCGTGCGACGAGTCTGGCATCACGGGTTCGAAGGGGTTTATTCCCGATGAAAGGGGAGCCGGAGGAGCTGGATGGAAGTCCCACTGTAAAAAAAAGAATTCGTGCGCCGTGCCAGCACCTTCGTCTATGGATGGATCTGAGGTAGACTTTCTGGGCAGGGGCACGACGAAGACCGGATATTTTTTTGCGACACGCGTCATCGCTCTGTATGAGTCTACGGGGAGGGAGGCACAGATATAGCCTCTTCCAGTACCCTTGGATCGCGAAGCATGGTATGCCGTCCACAGTGCAGATACTTGTGATGATGTGTGCGGCGTGGCCAAGAGCTTCGAGATATTCAGTATGGAGGAAAGCGGCTAGTGGATCGGCAGAGAAAGTTGAGCCTTGTTGTAGGAGCCATGTTACGCTTAAACGGCTTGCCTTTATTGGCGAGCTATCCTTGCGTACGTTGGAAGTTTTTGCGCTTTCCGGGAGATGAGAACGAGTGTTCGCATGTGGAAGTTCGGTGTTGGTTTTCTTAAAGGAAGCAAGAAGAGAGGCAGCCTCCCCCTTCTGCTTTTTCTGGGCCTCCTCACGCGCTTGTGACTTCAATTTTTCTAGGCCGAGTCCCTTTCTGCGGATGTAGATTGTGTGAATGCCCTGTTGGGGTCAGTGACAGAAGTGACCTTACTCGTGAGCCTTCTGCTGGAGCTTGTCAGCGTATTTGAGGTTATATGATGCCGCCGAGGAAGTAGAATGTATGATACGCCGTATGGCACGACCAGCCACCGAAGCAGGAATGGTCTTGAATGAGGCAGGAACGAGCATGGTGTGTGAACGCGTTCCTCGACTTGCCAAGCAGGTGGACGTTATGCGGTCAAGACCCGACCCGTGAATGTCAAGGAAGAGACTCTGCTGGCGTGATTGCCTGGCAACGCACACTTTTCACGCGGTCATATCAGAGCCCTACCTGTACTACACCCTGACCGTGGGCCGAACAAAGCCTACGAGTTTGGTAAGTGGCTGCAGATTGTTCCCTTTTTGATTATCAATCGATAGCGACAAAAGTTGCTTTGCTTGCCGACCAAGTTTAATGTCGACCGGGACTACATCCCCTTCGCAATTCACCCCATCCTTTCCCTCGAAGGCGCCAGGAAACCCAACCTCGAAAAGCCAACAGATTATCAGCTCCCAGTGTCGCTACTACCATCCATGACGCTCAGTAGACCTTTCGACGGGACCAACTTATTCTCGGCCAGTAAGAATCACTCGCGTAAATGTCTCCCTTTATCGGCCCTGTTCTTACCTGTTATCTTGCCACCTCCCAGGAGATATCAACCAGTGAGCCAACAAACTCACCACTTGTAGCCCAAGTTTCACCCCAATTGTCTTTGCTCTAGATTCGACCGTGGCGATGTGTCTTTTATTATCGTCGCGGGCGCTATGGTAGCCTTCATGATTCCAGGTCTTGGTTCGTACAATCCTATGCTGAACATTCGAACAAATCATCATTGACTGCCGTTCATCGGTAGCGTTCCTTTACTCTGGTCTGGCTAGGAGAAAATCAGCATTGTCCCTCATTTGGGCTGTGTCTGCGAGCAACGCCGTATGCATCTTCCAGTGGTATTTTTGGGGCTACTCCTTGGCCTTCTCCCCTACCGCCACCAACGGATTCATCGGAAACCTGGCCAACTTTGGACTGATCGACGTCCTCGACAATCCATCCCCTGGCTCACCCCTAATCCCAGCCTTGTTATATAGTTTTTATCAGATGGAATTCGCCTGCGTAACGGTGGGAATCCTCATGGGTGGGATCGCAGAACGCGGTAGGGTTCTACCTGCCATGGTAGTCACATTTATCTGGATGACCCTTGTTTACTGCCCATTGGCATGCTGGGCATGGAACATCAACGGGTGGGGATTCAAATGGGGCGTTTTGGATTATGCCGGTAGGTTACATTTTCATACCTGATCACGTTCATTCACACATGGGTTTTTTCTGCGTACGATAGGCGGCGGTCCCGTCGAGATCGGCAGTGGGGTCGCTGGTCTTGCGTACGCCTGGGTTCTCGGACGACGACAAGAAAAGGAATTGCTGAATTTTAGACCGCATAATGTCTCCATGGTCAACCTCGGCACATTCATTCTCTGGTTCGGGTGGCTTGGATTTAACGGAGGTAGCGCGTTTGGTGCGAACCTCCGCGCAGTCATGGCAATATGGAACTCGATGCTTGCAGCCGCCTTTGGTGGAATTGTATGGTGTTTGCTTGATTACCGCCTAGAGCGCAAGTACACTATGGTCGGTTTTTGTTCTGGAACTATCGCTGGTTTGGTAGCTGCCACGCCAGCTTCTGGTTTCATCAAACCATGGGCGGCTGTCATCATGGGCATCATCACTGGCGCGGTCTGCAATTATGCAACTAAAAGTAAGGTACTGTCAATCCCACAGATTCACTATCTAATTTGTCTACAAAGTCAAATTTTTGTTCAGGGTTGACGACGCGCTCGACCTCTTTGCTGAGCATGCCATGGGCGGCGTCATCGGTCTTCTTGCAAACGGACTCTTCGCATCACACGACGTCATTGCCCTCGACGGCGTCAACGTCAACGTCAACGGCGGCTGGGTCGACCATAACTACAAACAGTTATACATTCAATTTGCATATGTCTGCGCTACTTGCGCTTACACCTTTGTGGTGACAGCGGCCATTGCGAAAGCAGTTGACATGATACCTGGCCTCCAGCTCAAGACGACGCCGGAGGGCGAAAGCCTTGGGCTGGATGAAGTCGAGGTGAGTGCACGCTCGTTGCTTCGAGTGCGCACAGTGCGTGTTAATCCTTGGAAACAGATTGGAGAGTTTGCAAACGACTACATCGAAGTGCGGAGAGAGTATTCCGACTGGACCACCTTTCGCAGGCCTGTCATTGAGATGCAGTCCGAGGTGCCGATGGTAGACATCTACAGCCACGAGGATCCTCAACAAGAAGTTCACCTCAAGGGTAAGGAGGATCCACCGCTCGGGGCCATCCTGGAGAAGGTTACTGTCGAGGCAACAACCAATAGTGTTGAATCCCCTTGAAAGTCTTTCTTACAGAGAAAAGCGTAGGTGCAGAAAGTGGCTGTAAAGCAAAAAGGGGTGGAAGACAAAGCTACATTTCACCCACTAGAACAACATAAATTCCATGCGATCTTTAACCCTATTTACTCATAAGGTGTGCTCAGGAGCAACCACACATGTAAGATATATACACCCCCGGGCCTTTGGGTTTTCTGTGATAAATTAACTTGTGGAGCAACTAGCAACCAGCAAAAGTTTATTCCTTCAGCAGTCCCATCCTAGGACAAAATCGTTGCTTTCTAAAGCGTGAGTAGCGTTTTCGTGTGCGCCAGTCTCAGAGCCGGAAATCTGTGAGCCACAGACGCCTGAGCCAAACTCCTCATGCAAGAGGAGGTCGACGACGTTGCGCGAAGCAATAGTTTCAGTTTCCATGGTCGAGATGAATCTACCACTTGCGTCAGGAGCATGAAAGGCAAGAGTACAAAGTGGCTCACGGTTCAAAAGCATTCACATAGTAGAATCCTTGGTCAATCTTGACTGGCGGAAATCTGTCAGTGGGGGGCAACACTGGGTACGCATCCCACTGTCGCCATATGCATACGTGAGCAACGGGCACAAGCGGACAGTGTATGAACGCTGACTTCTTTCCTGTGTACCCAACCAACGTGGTTAAATGCCTTCATAAGCCATTCATCTGAGATGCGTTGCTTCGAAAAAATCTTGACGCTCCATTCGTCTTGGTCATTCCATTCGCCAGTCTCGTTCAGTTTTCGAACGTGTCCATGATACGACAGTGAGTTGAACTCGGGTTCAGGCCCGCCGAATTGTACGCCCTTCGAAGTCGTAAAGATCGACTTCGGTATATGACTGCCAGGCGAGACGCCAAAGTAATCTGCCTTTACGGTATCGTCCCGAGTGGTGAGGAGAGTGACATGGAGATGGATATATGGCTGTGGTGGAATTTTGTCCGCAAGTTCCCAAGGAATCACAATGTCTGATTGATGGAAGGGAGCAGCAAGGATAATGCCTCTGTATACCTGAGTTCCCGATGAAGTGCGAACGGTCCACAGAGATGAGTCAGGGATGCGGTTTATTTCTTGTACCTATGTAGAGAAGTATGTCACCCACGTCCTACAACAGATCGCGAACAGTTCCAACGTACCTCTGTGTTCATATAGACATTGGCACTCGACTTTTTGAGGAAATTCTCAAATATACGGTAATTTCCCGAAGCTACGCCGAACGCATCGGTAGCAGCCATGCACACCAGGCAACCCAGCCCATGGATGTTGTCGACATTCTAAGTAAAATAGTCACTTGATCAACCATCTTGTTGCTACGCGCAAGGAGTAATCCTACCTGACCGTAATTGACGCGCGTAGAGGCCTCGACCATCTCGTGTGCAAACAGTTCAGATATGCCATTTGTGCTGAGGTGATCAATACACGTAGAATTGGCCATTTCATCCCATTCAAAGGTGGTGGCAAGGTCTTCTACGTCATCCCACCGGGGCGATTCTGTCGTGTACAAGCTCACAAATTGCGAGACCATGCTCTGAACGCTTGGGGGTGCATGAATAAAATGACACAGAAAGGTCTCGTTTACTTACAGCTTTTGCGTCTTGATTGGAGCGTTGTAACCATATCTCCATAGGATTTTGAGCGTCGTCCACCAATTCTTGTAGAAACCGGCGTTATCCATCTTGAATCAAGCATCAAGAAGGGCTTCATCATCGGTCGAGACAAAAAGCATTGTCTTACAACGAGGACGAACGTGCTACCATCCCATATGCCCGTGTCCGAGAATTCGTCACCAAAGTCTCTCAAGGTGAGGTTGAACTCCTTCGATGCCCTCACCATGTTCTTGTTCGCGTCAACGAATATGGAAGCGCCGAGCTCAATTGGTGCATAAGTGGGATCACCATAAGGGTAGACGGTTGTGCTCCCTAGACGTCATATATATGAAGCTGGATTAATCACGGAATGTAACACTCACGGCCCCCAACGTAGGACGCGCGCTCATAGACATCCACCTCCACGTCAATTTCAGACCTTTCTTTGGCTTTCGAAATCCAGAACGCTGCGGATGAACCAGCAGCTCCAGCTCCAACGACAGCAATACGAGGAGTTGTGCTTGTTAGTTGCTCCTCCACAACGATTGTTTGACTGGACTTGAGAAATGGGATCTTGAACGGGAATTGGAACGCAATTGAAGGACTAATCAACGAGACATATAAGATGGTGTAGGCCAATGAATGCATCCTAAGAGCGGATATAGAACGAGTTTGGGACGAGCGACCGCGTCAACTAATGGAGCCACTACTCGGCACCTATTAGCTGCGCTTGAACTTGTGGACACAACTAGACACGGAACACGACGCATATCTTCATCTAAACGCCAAGTGAACTAGAAGTATATGAGGTTGTTTCACGGAATCCCATCACCAGCAAATCTTTGTCTGCGATTTCAGGATACATACTAATGCCTACCTAGCATCACAAGCATCTACATAGTTCAGTCATGAGGATGAACTCGAGTTGCGACCAACATCCTGCGCCCTTTCAACCTTTTGAACTCTACTCGTGTATATGAAACAGAAGAAGCACAGAGTTCCTGACGACACGCAGAAGGAATTGGATGGCTCTCCGTCGGTTTCTGTTATCGCCACGTCACAACCGACTCTCGCATTCATAGACGATCCACCCTCAGGTGGTCTTCATCTTGTCTCCTTTCACAGTATCTTGATGTCGGTGTCGAACATTGAATTCAGGTCTCTTCCAACGGAAATCACAGAGAAAGTACTCGTTCTCTGTCATCCTTGTGATATTGCCTCCTTTTCCCAGACATGTCGCGCAGCGTGGTCACTTGTGAGTGATCAATACCTCTGGCGCCAACTCTTCCTTCTGTTCCCTTTCGACGACCCCCGTAACACACGCCAAGATTTTTACAGAGATAACCACTTTGACTGGAAAACTGAGCTTCAGAGTAGGGTACATGCGGAGCTCATGGCGCGCAGTGCACGATCTACCCCCGAGGACCTTTATGCGGCCCTCGTCACTCTACTGGACGTAGTACGGTCTGCCCCACCTGTCATGCCCGGCTGCGAATCGGCTTCATCACCTAGTCTACTGTGGGTGACGGACGTGCTGACATCCACGAACATGTTACAACTACCACTCTTCACCCAGCACACCACTTGTCAGACCCTCGCCCGTCTTCGCTCTTATCTGGCGCTTACGCTTGATAAATTGGGTGAAGAAGGGAAATCGCGCATGAAATCAATTCGCATTGGAAGCAGGTCCCGGGTATACAACCTCAGCCAATACAACGGCGACAATCATTGGGGGCCCTTCATACCAAAGACGGGAAGGGTGAACTGGACCCACGTAGAATGCATCGTGAATGTTATAACATTCAATCTCATGGACCATTCAAAGCATTTTGGGCACACAAAGCCTCCATGCGGTCTTGAAGCAACCCGGGCGTATTCTGCCCCTCATACAACCACACTTTCCTTTCTTCCAGAGATTGGGCAGGCGTGGAGGGGAACTGGAGGCGAATCGTCTCATTTATGGATTATCGGTATGCTTCTCCTTGGCATAGTAGACCAAAAGACTGAGTGGAATTCTTTTGTAAAAGCGATTTATTTGGTGGGTAGCATGAATATCTCAGTTGATGTGTCTTTCTGAGCTCACCATGTTAGCCTATAACGTAGATCAGGTCCCCCTAACATATCGACGTGCTGCAATTGACGTTTGCATTTTCAGTTTTTCATCCAGGGTCCCACAGGGCATACGCAGAGTGGATCGTTCTTCGAAGACCCCCAAATTTCCGAAGCGACTCGTTTGATTGAGCTCAAGTTACACCTCATAAATATGGATGCAGTGCCAAAATACTACACCCTCGACAAGTTCCCCCAGTGTGAGGATACAGAATATCCTACACTCTACTTTTCTGGGTCATCCCACGGTGATCATGGTAGGGAAGCCAGGATAGTTGGTTCAGTGCACATGGGCAGTGACAGCGTGGTACGCTGGCGATTTGTAAGTCTTGCTACGCTCTACTCCGTCCACGAATCTGATAACTTCACGATAACACCAGGTGTCTGCACGTGACGGATACATGCAGTGGAGGTGACACCTACCTCTATCATGTGCCATAGCATTTAACTTTGTCCGCAGCTCGGAAGGGATTCAGATTGGGGGAATAGCAAGTGCGGCGGGGGTCATTGGGACCTGGACAGGTGCTCACCATGAACGTGGTAGGTCATCAAGCAATTATAAATCTCACTTAGACTGGAAACATCAGCTTACCAGTTACCTGTGCTTGTGCTCTAGGTGACCCTGTCGGTAAGGTGCAGGTCGAAAAGTACCTCTTTTACTAATCTACATTCGAAAGGACCTTTCTGGCTTTGGAAAGTGCAAAATGACTGTCCATCTTCTGTCCGAGCATTGGTCCCTGTCGACTAGTCGTAAGATACTCTGGAGTGTTCATTACGTAATCAACAAGCCCTTTATATACTCGCTTGGTTCACTGTTCAAATTTCTCAGCGCCCTCGCTGAGCTTTGCACATGCGCAAAGTAACTCTTCGCCAAATTGTCTTGGCTACGGGTACACAGCACTGCGGGGAAGAATGATAGTTGCACCAGGAGCTCAATTAAGCCGGAGCGCTCTCTAGGCCGATCGGTGACTGCTTCTCGAGGTAGTATGGAGAATGCTTGACTATGCAGCTCTGATATTTCTCGAATTCCGGCCAATCCATCAATGTATCATACTCTACGTGATTTGCACCACTGCTTTTACTATAGGGTGTGTAGCAATGGCAGTCCGTAGGTTACCCCGTTTCATATAGATATTGGCTCGTACAGTATATGTGGGCAAAGCTAAATAAATGTCCAAGGATTTCTTAAATCATCGAAGTAGTGTCCTACGACACTTCGCGGGCAGCCGCTGGCACAATCTGCAACAGTTTTCTGTGTGGTGTAAACCACTCAATACTGTGAGCGATACAAGGGGTATTCATCGGACTCTTGCAGTCCATAATCTTGATCCAAACGTAACGTGTTTCCAGCCAAGGTATAGATGATCACCACAGCGTACTCCATGACCACCTCCATGATAACGTATAGTTGCCATTCGCCCGTGAACATATTGAATTTGGCAAGGGGATTGTCAGATTTACTTGGTGTGGACGTGACGCCAAACGAGCTGGATGAGAACGTAGAAAGCACGCTATACAGCGTACGGACTGCAAGGAACGGTAGAGCAAGTGACACTGCAGCGAGTAGCTGTTCAACGAGTGAGCTAGGATGCACCAACTACAGAGTGAGGTTTCGCACCTGCTTGCGATATTTCATGAGCCGGTAATGATTGACCCATTGCATGCCCGTGATAGCAACCAGGATGATATACAGTGCAGCGAAAAGGAGCACTCCAACACGACGTTCTGTGTTGGAGGTAGATTGTGAACTGGGACTCGTCGTTGTTATACCGATGATCATGAGGGTCAGGGCTATCAGTCCAACAATGTGCAAAATTCTGAATAGCCGACCACTCTTCTTCTCTTTGTCTGGTCCTTCGGTTCTGACAGAATATAAGACAGATAATGAGAGATGCGATGTCTAAACGAACTCACATAATTTCTAACAGTCCGAGCGTGCTGAGCAACAGGGGTGACAAGCCTGAAGCCTCGAGGGCGTAACCTCCGATATATAGTCCGGTCACAACCGGAACAATCAGCTCTGCGGCGACTAATAATGCACCACCGACGATTCGGACTGGAGATTATAAGTAATGGAATCAAAGTTTGAACGCTAGGACTCACTCAATGAGAAAATTACAAGCAATAGCCATCCCCTCTCCCTTATGCCATATCTGGAACATATGCGAATGGCCAAGAATAAGATGGGAACATAAATTGCGATTATCACAGCGGATATGATGCCTTGTGTGTTAAGAGCCATTTTTTGGAGGGGAAGAAGGGATCGATGAGTGCGAGAGAATGATAATGAAGGATGTTTGGGCGTGGGTGCAACCTTTATGTACTAGACCACGCCGCTAGAGAGGCAGTGAGTCCGTGCTGCTTCTGAATTTGATGAAGGCAGTGCCCGGTGTACCCACTGATTCCGTTGGCTGCTGGCAGTGCACAGTACCCGTGTTATTACTGCATTGTCCATAGACAATACACTCGAAACGCACAGGCCCTATACCAAAATCTGGCTGCGGGGCTGCGGAGATAGCTTCCTGCACAATGTAATGGATTTCCAGCGACCAAATGTCTCAGCAGTAAAAACTTACCAAGTCCAGAAATAGAATGCCTGGCAATGGGCAAGCCTACAAGTACATCATGATTGCGAAATCATTATCCATGGCATGGAAACCAGAAAATCACCTTCCCAACCCTTGTGGTCATATGAAGCGATGACTGTACAGCCACCGCTGCGGTCCCATCCACTTTACCCCAGCGTCCCATTTTCATTCAGGTTGGTTCCTCGTGACGTGCTTCACGTGAGTCAACTAAAACACGTTTGTTCTGGAAATATGCGGCTACCCCGACGAGTTCCCTGGGCTTGTATTGGTGAATTGGAGCAGGTATGTTCGTGGATTTATGCAGATGAAGAAGATCTGGGAGCAAAAACACTTGCGATAAACAGAGTGAGTTTCACCACATCGCACATCTCTGTGGTCATCTGTTCCAGTTATCGGCTTGGAAAGCAGTGACACCACTTCCTCATGCCCTTGATTCCGCCTTGGCCATATTGGCGGCACGCGTCCTGGATGCTTCTTGCAGAAATACGTACTCCACACGGATTTCCCTTGGTATTCGACAGACCTATGCAGCAGCGATCATACGAATGGTCAATGGGTTAGTTGATCCTTTGCAATCTGGTGCATATGCAAGATCCATAGCCGCCATAGCTGCTCAGCTTGGATTGCCCTTGTGGCTAGTAGAGCTCAGGCATGCCGCGACTCACGAGGATCTACCCAGCCTCGAGTTACTCAGAGAGGCCTGCAGAGAGGTACTTGGCCGTGTTATGTTCACCATGCACTTTCCTTACGTTCTTTTCGATGTTAGTCGCTTTCGTGGCTTCTGCACAATTATTTTCACCCGACCCTAGATCCTCCCGCGCCCGCATCGACCTCATCTTTATCACTACGCCCAATCGAACCACTTTTGAAGTCATATAAACTTCTTATGAAGACCGTTTCTCGTGACGCATCTTTGCGCAAGCATCACCAAGAAGACATTGATTCAGTGATGCGTGACATCGAACGCTGGATTACAGAAGCTAAAATCTCCGCAGAGCTCTCCGTTCACCCTCTTGGGTGGGGATTTGACGACAGTTCCCGAGTTGACATCAAAGAGAGGTGGGCGCTGGAGATGATCTCTGATGCTCTTCTTGAGAGAGGTGCTATTGTCCCCGTGTCTAAAAAGTCAGAAATCGTCGACAGTTGCGTTATCTGTTACTGATTATCTCGTAGAAAAGGCTTTGCACCCGCCGATCCGTTCCTTCCTACAGCTACCAGTCTTGCATTGTGGACCCCGCTCCTCGTGCAACTTCGTACTACCTATACCATCTTCCCATCCATTTTCATAAATCGGGTCGTCTCGGTTTTAATGGACGAACTAATAGCGTCGAGAATGGATGCAAACATTATCAAACTAGACTCCAAGAGTCTACCTGGAGGTGCCATGTACAGTGAATACCTTACCCGCTGGGTAAACTGGGCCACGCAAACTTGGACGGATGCATTAGAACAAGGGATTGATTTAAGAAAAGAAGTAATTCTTCAAGTCGCCCCGATGTTTATACCGGGACATAGTTGTTTCCCAGAAGCAAAAATGTGCGATCGATTTACTCCATCCAATGGGATGCTAATAGTTCTTGGATAGTATCACCAAACTCCTTCAGGCTGTTTCGGAAGGTTGTGAGGATATGGAACAGACGGTCGAACTCTTGAGTACCACTGTAGAGGCTGTCCCATTGGAAGTGAGTGATTACCATTTCGTTCTGGTCAATTAACGACGATGCTGGTCTCAGCCCTGGAAAGCACATGATCTTATAGACATGGAGGAACGCCTACGTACGCTCATGTCTAATGAATTTCAAACAACAGGGCTTCACGAGGATGCCTTCGTTGCGAGGAATAACGCTGCGCGGTCAAGAGGAGTTCTGGCCGCTGGTTGGAGACTGTTAGATGACCACAGTGACTGGACACCTTGCCCAATCGGTGTGTTCGAATCCCCCTAGCGGGTGTAGTTAAGCTATGTCGGTTGATGCAAATGCCTCGGTCACGTCACACATCACGCCCATTACAAAGCTCCTTCATGATGCTCGCGCCGAATGTCGCCGCACAGCTGACTGCGCATCTGTACCAGTACCATTGTTCGCTTCCGTAGAGGCTGGTCTCCTGCACTGTACTACTATTATCTGCAGATGATGAAGTTCAACTCCCCATTACCACAGACGCTACCAAGGGAATGTCAGAAAGCTGCGAAGATACGTGCGTCTGAGTCTTGTTTGCAACCTTCGCTTTCTGAATATAAGTAGTTTCGTCTTTCGTTGACAGTAAGAATAATGGCTTGGATGGTGTACGTGGCGCCATGATTCTTTCGCCATACATTCACACTGTCCTAGATCATACCCCACAGTGTTTTGCAAAATGCCAGGGGATTTGCAATCTTCACTGTCTTCAAGGCTGGGTTCCTCTTTTCAGCGCGAGCTGGGTCTGGGATCGTTATTGCAAAACTTCCAAATGGATGTGAGCTGCACTCTATTCATGGGATATGACTTGGCATCGAATAGCTACCGTGTAGCTTGGTCTGCTCCCAGTGCAATTGGTTCTGCCGGAATCGGAGTTGGCAGCCAACTTGGGGCAGAGATGATTGATTTTTTGGTTGTTTTGAACTCGACTGCCGTAAGGAGTCACTTTGTCGTCACGACCGCTCCTCAGCTCAGTCCAACCTCTGACAGGCAGTTGTGGGTTTAATAAGTGTACTCATGGTGCCATTGCTGAGTTTATGTTGTCAGAAATCCTTCATGTCAGCTGGGTCATTGACCTTAGGAGGGAATGTGAGTATGGCCGTTGGACCTTTAGGCAGGAATGGGGAAGCGATCGGTTCATTAAATTCCAGCGGAAAGGTTGCTGCAATGTAATCAGTTTTTCTGTCATGCGTTTGGCTTTCCTCTCATTGTGCAAGACAGGTATAGTTATTCAAAGACCCAAGGGCTCTTTGGAGGCATTTCTATTGAAGGATCTGTTATCGTCGAGCGGCAAGACGCCAACGCTCTCGCTTACAGTCAGAACGTCACGGCCAAGATGCTCCTGACCGGTGTTATACCATGTCCAGACTGGGCAGAACCGTTGGTGCAAACTTTGGAATCATGCACACGTCGTCCTGGAACTCGGGATTGGATCAACGATCGGGCCGATGGGCAGGTGCCATATGCATTTGGCAGCACCGATGAAACCAGTACGATTGGCTCAAAAACAGGGAGATCTTCCTTTTTCGGTAGAAAGAAAAAGGTTGCCGAATTTCCACCGCGACATTGGGGCACGCAAACAAGTTCCGGCTCATACTTTTCTAGCGACCACGACGACTATGGTCCAGGTGCATGGGAAGATATCGATGGGCGACCTCCGCGACGCCCAGATTTTGACGATGAATTTAAGCCTGATTTAAGTTCTGTTCAGCAGAGTAATCACCGCCCATCGCATAGCATAGGAGCCTCAAGCACTTCGCGCCCCGTCGAAGACCCCTACAATCCCGGGTCCCCTTTCAACGCACTGCCACCTTTTCGTTCGGCTCATGCGACCCTAACGGACAAAGCCCCTTCCCATTTTCGTACCATGAGTGCTCCTAAATTGGGATATTCTAGTGTAAAGAGAGATGATTACACAAACCCATTTTCGACCACACCACCATTGGAGGAAGACCTCGAATGCTCGCATGGTGTCATTGAACATTCGCTCCCACGCTTCAAGACGAAACCTGAGTTAAGCAAGCCGCTTTCTCCTCTCGATGGTGTTGCACGTGTGATTGCTTTGTATGAATTCAAAGCAGTTGAGGTGTGTGGTTTGATTAGATGTTTGAAGTACATCGCCTTAGTCTGTGACAGCCGGGCGATCTGTCGTTCTCAAAAGGAGACGTGATAATTGTTACGCGGAAGAGCGACAGCACCGACGACTGGTAAGTTTATGCCATTTTTTGTCAAGTGCTGTTTGTAACTTAGACGACCAAGGTGGAGGGGCAAGCTCAATGGTAAAGAGGGGATATTTCCGGCTAATTTCGTAGAACTTGCTTAGCTTCCTGCGTTCCGGCTTCGTGTAGCGTGACCTGCTTAGGTTGTATTTTCCGTGTCTCGTCTACGCATTGATATCTCCACGATGGACTTTGCACATTCCGGACCGGTTGACCTTATCACGTGGCCCCAGCGTGGCTAAGCAATATAAACACGATTGCGTCTGCCACACGCGCCACGCCCACTCGTCATGCCAAAAACACCGCGCAAAAAATACTATGCTGTTCGTGCAGGGCGAGAGGGTCCGAAAATATATGACACTTGGAAGGAGGTGAGTCCACGCTGTCCTTGTCGCTCACGACAAAGTTGTTCACATGACCACAAGTGCAGTGCCAACGTGGGATGAAGCACTCAGTCTAAATTTACTCTTCTCACGTGATTCACAGGTGTCGAGATGGCCTAGAGCTATATTCAAGAGCTTCACTAGTCGGGCAGATGCAGAACAGTGGGTCTCCACGCCCCACCGGATGGAAGGTGACTAGCGTCAAGTATCTTGGTATACGCTTCCTTTTGACCATCCCTTCAGGTGGTCCACCTAAATCCAAGGATCATCCCCAGTCCGATTCCGAAGTGATGCAGGCCCACGTTCGTCTCTCTGGTTCGTTAGGGGAACCAGAGACCTCTATCGCAACTCCCGAAAAAATTCCCGGGCCTCATGTTCCCACGGTCGTCCTGTCTGATGAACAAAGAACTGTAGTGGAAATGGTACAGAGAGGCGAAAACGTCTTCTTCACTGGTTCTGCTGGTACATGCATGGATCATAGTCATCCTGAGTGGGAGCTGAATTTTCGTAGGGACGGGAAAGTCGGTTCTACTTCGAGCCATCATTGATGCGTGTGGCGGGAGAGGTTGTCCCACTCTTGCTATCACCGCATCTACCGGTATCGCTTCGGTAAATATTGGTGGTACGACACTGCATTCATGGGGTGGAATCGGGATGGGACAAGAGGGCGCAAAGAAGATTGCGGGCAAATTACTTGGTCAGGAGAAGTTAAGAAATGTACGAGATCGTTGGCGAAGGGTGCGGACCCTCATTTTAGATGAAAGTGTGTCAGTTTCGTTTCACATACGTACATTACCTACTCACTATTCATATAGTATCTATGATCGATGGTGTCCTTTTTGACAAGCTGGTGAATATATGTCCGAATTTCAACGGGTATTTCTGACGTACACAAAAGGAGTTTATTGCCCGAGTCCTAAGGAACAATGATAAACCATTCGGCGGAATACAGGTCATGCATATCGTCTCGCAGGTAACTCAGGGGCTCACATCACTGCCAGCTTGCGTTATCTGGTGACTTTTGCCAACTGCCACCAGTCCCAGATCGTGACAAAAACGGAAATCCTATACCACCAACCTTTGCCTTTGAAGCGGACAGCTGGAGCCGGTGTATCAAGCGACCCGTTTTGCTAACAAAGGTATTTCGTCAAAAAGAACAGGGTATTTGCTACTTCCTTTGAATCATAACGAGTCCGAAAACTCGAGACAATAGAGTTTGTGGACATGTTGAACAATATGCGCTTGGGGAAACTGGATAACTATGCTATTCAAGCTTTTCGGAGCCTTTCCAGACCATTGCATTACGAGGATGGAATCGGTCCAACACAACTGTATAGTATACTTCAATATCTCTAGACGTGTGCTGATAGCGGATCAGATACCCAACTCGGGCTGAAGTTGAGCGTGCAAACGAGTCAAGACTTCGTGCACTTGCCGGTCAAACGATACAATACAACGCGACCGATGTCGCTGGTCGGGATTCGAACGGTGGTCGGATAACTGAACAACAGACGGAGAGGCTACTAAGTCGGCTCGTTGCTCCGCTAGCCATTCAACTCAAGGTTTGTTTAGTTGCCCTGTCGAATGAATTTACAACAAGCGATACAGGTTGGGGCCCAAGTTATGCTAATCAAGGTAGCCTTCTCTACCCAGTCTTTTCCTCAAACTGAATTACGAGTAGAATATGGTTCAAGGAGAGCTAGTAAACGGCTCAGTTGGACAAGTTGTCAAATTCAGCACGTCCCAAGAAGCAATGCGAAACAAGATGGAGATTGCTACAGAAGAGGGACTGCGCGGTTCCGAGCGTGACCTGCAGCAAGCAGCTGCGAAATATGACGGCTCACTGTGGCCTGTTGTCCGGTTCACGAATGCAAGGGAATTGCTTTGTGTACCGACTGATTTTACAGTGGACAATGCTTATGGGGAGATGGAAGCCAAACGTCGACAGGTATGTTGTACACTGACATCGACCTGGACGGTTTCTGAAGAAATTTTAGATTCCCTTGATCCTCGCCTGGGCACTGAGTGTCCACAAGTCTCAGGGGCAGACGTTGGAACGCGTCAAAGTGGACTTGAACCGCACTTTTGAGAAAGGTCAAGGTTGGTGTTGTGGTTAGTCACCCGGAAAACACTGGCTGACTTCATGCAGCGTATGTGGCTCTTTCCCGGGCGACGAGTATGAAGACTCTGGAAGTACTCAATTTTGATCCCGTCAAGTAAGTGATTTGAATTTACAGATTCCTGCACGCGTCAATAACGATACGCAGAGTGATGATACATCCTCGAATACTAGCATGGCACAATGAACTTGAACAACAGGAATTGTTGACAGAGAGATTAGATTGTGCAGGAGATGAGTGGTTTGATGATGCCTCGGAAGTATTTTGGGATTGACCCCTTTGGTTTATACGTGAGATAAGTTACAAGGGTTACGTACGAGTACTTGCTGGCGTCGAACGGCCCAGCGAAGTTCCCACGAGTTTCGTCTGAGCGTTCACCAACCCGCTTACATGAGGCCACTCAGACCATGAGCAATAGACGATATTATGCAGTCCGTATAGGACGAGAAGGTCCGCGCATATACGACAACTATCACGAGGTGAGTGAGCTTTCAGCTCATCAAGTCAGTGGACCCTTTTCGAGAACCGCCAACTTTTCAGTTTGCAGCCGCAGTGAGTGTCATGCTAGTGGCAGGCGTGCATACAAGCCTTGATGTGTTGTCAGACCCTCGGGCTCAGTGGGTCCAGCGGCAAAGGGTTTGACAATATCTACGATGCCCAGGAATGGCTGAGAGGATTTCAGTTTGGCTCATCGCCCGTGACCACGATTCATGCGAGTAAGCATCCGTGGTTGAATCATGTTTTTCGCAGGAGCTGAGATATCTCGTTCTGACCTTTTCCTCCTCGTCAAACTCTTAGACATCAATCTCAACTTTAATGTCTCCAATGGAAGGAACGTCAATGCAACAGCCTCGACATTTACTGTTCCTTTACAACCTCCCCCCGAAGGTGGTTTTCCCAAGCCAAACCAGATGCAAGGTACTTCAAGAGAACGTGCCAAGGCAAATGATTTTCCCACGACAGAGCCCGCCATCGAACTCTCAGACGAACAGAGGGATATCCTTAAGTTGGTGAAGTCGGGAAGAAATATTTTCTTTACTGGACCAGCTGGTAATACCACATTTGAGAAGTGTATGTAAGAGCTGGCACATTCACATTATTTTCAGGTACTGGAAAGTCAGTGCTACTCCGAGCCATAATCCAGTATTTACGGTTCGTGCATGGTTCGGACGTCGGGGTCACTGTCCCGACTGGAATCGCTGGTTTGAATATCGGCGGGCAAACAATACACTCCTGGGCAGGCATCGGGATTGGAAAAGAAGTACTGGAAACCCTGAAAATTCGCCTAAGCGGCGACTCAACCAAGCGGTGGATCGCGGCCAAAGCTCTGATAATTGATGAAGGTTTGTTTCTCCATTGTTAGGAGAAAGAGTGGTGTTCACTACATCAGTGTCGATGCTGGATGGGCGTCTATTCGACAAATTGGTGCGTGTCCGAGCTCTCCTACTAAATTTAATCGATGGCCGACGTACAGGATAGGAAGCTATCGCGCGTTTCGTGCGAAAGAATCCTCTCCCGTTCGGAGGCATCCAGGTAATTGAACACTTCCTTTATCTAAGCAGTAAAGTTCATTCCATCCTAGCTCATTGCTTCGGGTGACTTTTTCCAGCTACCACCTGTTCCCGACCAGGACTCGACAAGCAGGATCGATGCTACCTTCACATTCCAAGCTCGAAGCTGGCACCGGTGCATAGACCATATGGTAAGACTCACCAAGGTTTTCCGTCAAAAAGATGACAGTATGCTATTTTCTTTTTCATATACCATCTGACTGAGGCTGACTGTTTCACAGTGTTCATCGAGATGCTCGCCTCGATGCGAACTGGTGTTCTAGCAGAGTGGCACATAGAACAGTTCCAAAAGCTTTGCCGTCAGATACATTATGATGACGACATTAGCCCAACACAGCTGTATGTTACGTGCTCATATCAAGGCATGGCCATCACCCTTATCAATATAGGTTTCCCCTCAAAGCTCAGGTGGAGCGACACAACTTGGAGCGCCTCAGCAAGCTATCAGGCGAAAGAATAGTATATACAGCGATGGACGCCCGTGGATTCGATATATATGGCGGGCGTCTCACAGTTAACCAAGCTGAGAAGTTGCTCGAAAGGCTCGTGTGTCCCAAAGAGGTCCCCTTAAAAGTGGGGGCTCAGGTGATGTTACTTCGTGTATGGTCCGTTTTATTGTTCCACCCCTCTGCCTCACACGACCGTCGACACAGAATATGTTGCAAGGAGTTCTCGTCAATGGGTCATTGGGGAAAGTGACTGAGTTCATCCGCGTTCACGAAGCGCAACGACGTCACATTGAAGTGGCCGAATTGGAACGACGTAAGGAAGGCGAGATAGCTATCATACATTCTCCAGGTGACGAGGACGATAAACGGGGACTCATCGCACTCGACGGTCCTACGTTCCGGAAGGACCAGCTTTGGCCGCTGGTCCAGTTTACAAATGGCAAACACCTTCTGTGCTCACCGGTCGAATTTACGGTCGAGGGACTGAAAGGCAATGTCGAAGCTCGGCGGGTTCAAATACCGCTCGCCCTCTCCTGGGCAATGTCCATACACAAATCACAAGGACAGACGCTCAGTCGAGTCAAGGTGGATTTGGCTCGGATATTTGAAAAGGGCCAAGGTGACTGGCTTTTGTCTTATGTTCTGCCATCTTTCACGCCGATGATGCCCACACCTATTTAGCGTACGTCGCTATTTCACGAGCTACCTGCATGGAAGGTCTGGAAGTTGTCAATTTCGACCCCGAAAAGTAGGTACTTGATGACTGCTGCTTTACGCTGTTGCTCACTTCACCAAGGGTTATGGCACATCCGGAAGTTATTGAATGGCAAAAGCAATGGGATGAGGAGAGATACCAGGAAGAGGAGATGGACAGTGATTGGGCCGTATCACAATGGCACGACTCGTTCCATGAATAGGGACTTGATGAATGTCTTATCCAGTAATGAATACAATATAATGTACCTCATCTAAGGCGATAAATTCATAGGAACCTAAAAGTGATACTACAGGTTGGATGATGTATAACTACGTTAGTTTACCGGGGAGTTGCCACCAGTTGGAAGAGAAAGAGAGCTAGACTCTAGCGACAATGCAGATGGTGAAGGTGGCACAGAAATCAGAATGTGTGGCTCTGTGAGCATGTTGTCATCCTCGGGTGTTGATTCTCCAGAGGGACGAGGTGGAAGAGGAGGGACATCCATTGTTGCTTGGGTGGGTGACACGGGATTGCTAGCACGGAGGGATGGATGAATGCTGTATGCTGGTCGGGGTGGCAGTCTGGGCGCGAAGTCCTCGTTCTGCCGAGGTGATAGTGGTCGTGGTAGGATGCTCCCTACCCTCGTGTGGGATGAGCCGTAGTTGTATACTGGCGCTAGCTCTCCGGCCGGGGCATCAGGCAATGGTGGTGAATTACTTGGAAGGGGATCATCAAAGAGCTGCGAGGTGTATTGGATCAGGTCATCCATCCTCGTATCCTTTTGGGACAATGTCAGTTTCTTACGGTACATGAGAAAAGGGAAGTTACCTTAACACTCTGAACACTCAAAAGATCCCCTCCCTTCGGAATGTCCTCTTCACCGAATATGACAGTGGAGAACACGATCGCCAAGTTTCTGATATCCATCTTGCTTTTCTCTGAAAATGCAGCAACACGCGAAAGGTGCTCCACCATGGCCCGAAGCGTTTCTCTATGAATAGCCGGCAACCTACGGATCTTAGAGCGCATCTGGGCTATGGAGCTTGGATCTCCGACTTGATGTGAACGTGAGTGGAGACGAAGATTGCAGAGAACTGCTGCTCACCTCGGCCGTCTGAATATTCAGTGCGGTCTGATACAGTATATCTGAACAAGGGCTCTGGAAGCCCGCGTAGATACAACTGACCGACAGCGTCAGGGGATCGACACACTGCACGTTAAAGGCTCACCTTCAAAAGTGAAGAAACGGCATACACGTCATCGGTCAAGCGATTGAACTTGAAAGCAGCCTCATTTCTTTCTATCTTGTGTTGTAGCTATGCTTATGTCAGTCTGGTTATGGTGGATGTACAAGAGTCGCACATCCTGTACAACAGCATGGCGCCCTGATACCTGAACAGTCCTGGGTCAAAAATAGGCGTCGAAGAATAGAAGAAGAAGCGCCTACGCGGTAAATACCTTCCGATTCCAGACCCCTTTCGTCAATTTCTTGTATACAGATTCGGACAATCTTCGGAATCTCTGTTTCTCCAAGACTCCGGGAAGTTGCGTAATCCGCCAAACTTACGCCAAAAATTAAATCGCTGCATTCCCCCACGTTATAATTATAATAGAGTATGGGTTTTGGAATCAAGGAAGTCAAAGCACGGGGGATATGGGTGGTGACGAGGGATACATCTTTTTCGGGTGAGACTTTTGTAACCATTGACCTTGCATGTTCAGAGAGTTGCGTCTGTGTTGCGCTAGTCGCGCTATGAGCCAGTGAGTGCAATGACCCCAGAACACAAGAGAGGTTGCGAACGTCATATTGTCCGTGTACTTTTCCAGCACGGTTTTAATTGTTCCTGAATAGTCACGAATGAAACTCTCCAAGCTCTGAAATTCTGTCAGAATGCTAGATAACAGGGATGTTGCTCATACCGTATAGGCGCTCTCGAGTATCTTTGCTCGACGAAGTCGTAGAGTTTCCAGCCAGTGGACCCCCTTGCGGTACTCTTTGTCTAAAATGAACCTAAGCGAGCTGCAGGGACAAACACAGAGAAATAGTACTGACCAGCCTCGTCGGCATCACGTTTTGCGCGAACTGCACGGAGAGCGTTGTTTTCGGAACGTACACCCAGCGTCTCCTTGACTGTAGAACCCTTGTCCAGGAGCGTTATCAATTGATTGAACTGCTTCTTACCTACAGAAAATTAGTCTTTCGCAGACCAGAAGATGTTTGCATACCATGTTGTGCAAAATCAGAAAATGTCGTGCCAGAATTAGAAGGGGAACGGTTACGCGCTATATGCGTTGTCCCCGAGGGTCTTCGATCGAGAGGTCGAAGAGGTTGGGGTGCAGCCACAACGGGTCTCGAGGGCAGGACTGGATTCGAACGGGAGTTGGGCATGGAAGTGATCCCGGTCTCGACGTGTGTCGTGCTTGGGGGGTTATGTGGTGCGGAAGCAGCTGCAAGTTTGTAATCCTGATGATAGTGAGACAGACAAGAAAGGTAAGAGTGAGACGCCGCCTCACCTCGACTTCCTGACACTTTTTCAGGTAGGAGCGCTTCAGTTTCGGTAAGGAGTTCTCTGCATAATCCGAGTATGCAGAGATAGATTCCTTGAGGTCTTCCTTGATGCGTTTACGGGTGCGTTCTTGTGTTTCCTTGTCCGATAGCAGTCAGGGATGACGACCACACGAGAAGAGGCACACACCTTCAATGCCATCAGATCGTTCACGGCATGCAGCGTGAGGGTAGATATGAATGCTTGTCTCGTTTGAGCTTCTGGAGTAAAAAGTGAATCACGGTTGTACGTCGTAGGGGCGAACGGACCTCTTTCGACGTTGTCCCTGATCTCGGCCCATGCTCGGCGAGCGGTGCTCATGTCCGTACGATCGTCCAGAAAGACATCGATGGATTTTGTCTTGCGATGCAACCTGAGGAGAGACTCGACACTGCCGTACGCGTCACGATGGACGGAGAGAGATAGAGAACGATGTGGGCTCACTAGACTTCCTCTATACGTTTCCTGACGAGGACATGTTATCGGTGGCGTTGCACGGGAAATATTGTATATACCTTTCTAGGAAGAAGCTAAGGAAGGAGTCGGTGAGCACCTTGAGATGGTGGTCGAACAAAGGCAAGGGCCCCGACTGGAGGTACGGCTCTGAGATGGATGGCCTAGACTGGAGTGCTGCAGGATCAAGCTGAGGATCTGTCGCGGACATGATGGTCGGTAAAGTCACGAGGCGGATCTCTCCCAGCCCCACTCGGACTGACAACAAACAAGTACATACAAGTCTACTACTACCAACTACATGCGTACCTTCTTCTCCATCTCCGAGTGCAGGTTCTGGCCCATTCCTTGCTCCATACCTGCACACAATGTCAGCGGCGTCGCTACAGCCTACAGCGACAGACAGACCAAGGAAAACGTCTACAGGATCCAAGATCTCGTCCCTGCCCATCAAGATATCAAGATGTATGTTGCTCCGTCCCATGCCTGCCATGTGTGGATTCTGCACGCGCGCCGAGCCATCAGTAGATATTGCATCGCACGATCTGATCGCACGCGCTTACCGCAGCGACGATCTTGCGTTCCATGAGGAGCCGTGCCGGCGCGTGCAAACCATGTAGGTTCCGCAGCGTCGTCAGTTTGAAGTTGTCCTGCGTCTCCTCCCACTGCGATGGACTCCGTTGAGCGATGCAAAGTAGGACGAACGGATGGCTACTCTTACGCGCAACAGACGATGCTCGATATTGCCCCTCGATTTCGTTTCTGCAGCGATGCTACGTGGCCCATACTGGAGTGTGTCGTGCAGGCCGAAGCTGTTGGCTTTGGCGGTCAGCGAGGCCGACTTTTGTTCTGCAGATGGTATAATGCGCAGCGATGGTTCCTATGTTATATGCGCGTCAGAACGAGTTGCGAGGATGACGACTGGAAGCATGCCATGGGTAGGTGGTAGTTGAGTAGGGAGGAGAATGGGAGTGACGCGTACCCGCCTGATCGCGTGACCGTGACATACGTGTGACTATTGCCCCGCATCGAGCACCGTCTACTCACCCAGGCCAGCTGTCGTCGTCGATACTTTGCATCAACCCGCCACTCTCAGCCCTTGTTGAACTTATTTCTTCTTCTTGCATTTACCACCATCGTCCATCTTGGCCTCACTCTCCGAGTCGACACCGTTCCCTCCATGTCCACTCGACATCCACGGCCCACTAGTAACATCCCAGTTCGGGGCACACTCGCAGTCTCACCACCGCAGTCCTCCCGACATATAGAGTCCATAATTTCTATACCGTTCTCCACCAGCCCAACCCAGCCTCGCTCTCGTATGGCCAGCCACGGTTGGCCTTCACGTACCTCCCCCGGAGCTACTGGCATCCCACATGGTGTCCGTGTAAACAGCTCCTTCACTTCCAGTCCACCCACCAGACCCACCCCTCGTTCCTTCACTCACCCTTTGTCTATGTCCGCGCGGTCCAACACATCCCCATATACTGTTTATGAACCCCGTGTGATCAGGGCTGACTCCTCGGCTCGCACGACCGATGCACTGTGTCCCCACAATTCTCCTCCGTCTTCGGGCTCACCAAACCGTACGAGGCGACCCAGCTCAGCTAGCATCAGGGCACGCAGTGCGCAACGGCCTTCCGCCACCCACGCTCATGCTCCCGCAGAAGTAGTCCCTTTCCCTCGTCCTGCTTATCTGGAACATTCCGCACTCCGACATTTATTACAGACAGAACCGCCCCCCTTGATTCCTCCCAGAAAAGCAGAGTCGATGGTGAGACCAGATCCCATAGCTGTAAGACGAGTGCAACGTTCCCCATCATACGATAGCGACGAGGATGACATGAGCCCTCCTCGCGAGATCCGCAAGACCACATCGTCTCCTCCGACAGGATCGTCGCCGACCTTGTTGTTACCCATGCGCTGGTGCGACGAATATAGAAACCCGCATCTCAGCGTTTGTGGTGATGGGCGAGAACTCATATATCAGGGTGAGCCATTCCTCTCTCGGTCCCTGGAAATCGCTTAGCCACCAGGAGCATCCGGAGGATCTGACAAGGATGCGGCAACGGCCCGAACTGCCGTTCCTGTCCCACCCGCCTGCGGAATATTCTACTACGAAATAGAAGTCACCGGCAAGTCTTCGAAGAGGCACGTTCATTTTCTTTGTTCTGCACATCTTCTAATACTCGCCATGCAGCCGCATAAGCATCGGGTTTGCAGTTCCCTTACTAGTCGATTCAGAATTGATGATCCGTAACCTCCAGTTTCATCGCTCGTGACGTCAAAGTGTCACGCCTTCCAGGATGGGAGAAGAATTCTTGGGGATACCACGGAGAAAGTGGTACTGTATGTTCTGGGGACAAGAATGGCATAGCCTTTGGGAGTGTATTTGGAGGTGAGCGTTCGTGGCCGGCGAACGATCAAACAGATTTCCAACTCCTCCTGCCTCTAGTCGGCGATATTATCGGTTGTGGCATCGACTTCTCCCAGAACAGGATATTCTACACCAAGAATGGCTCTTTTCTCGGTATGTACCACTCGAATCCGGTTGCTGCTCTCGTGACCGACGTCTATACCTAGGCACTGTGTTCGAGAACGTTGGTAAAGATTGCGACGTTTTTCCGGCTGTTGGACTCTGCTACACGAGCGAATCCATCCATGCCAACTTTGGCCAAGAGGCGTTCAAGTATGACATAGAAGATCACGTGCTGCAACAGCGCAACAGTATCTGGGCCAAGATTCAATCTACGCCCTTGACATGGCCCCCGGAGAGGCCTCGTTCGCGTGACGTACCGGCTTCTGTCAATATTGCTGGTTCCGTTGCCGACCCGAGCGAGAAGATTCCGCTGAATGAGCTCGTTTTATCTTATCTGTCGCATCACGGTTATGCACGTACAGCCCGTGCGTTCGAGTCCCAATGTCAGGCGCGTGGTGGACTTTCCACTCGTGGGTCGTCCATCGCTTCCACATCAGAACACACGGTCACACCAGCGTCTGCGGACGACTATGTTATGGACATGGATATGGGGGACGGCCCCTCGACTACATCCACATCAAGACCAGCTATTCTGACACCGATTCCAGCTGACGACATCGAGTTGCGCACTCACATTATCCAGTCCGTAGTCTCTGGAGATGTGGACGCCGCACTGATGGCGATTCGCAAACACTTTCCGCTCGTGCTCCAGGCAGACGCTGGGCTTATGTTGTTCAAGCTTCAATGCAGGAAATTCGTCGAACTCGTGCTCGAAGCAGCGGAACTGAAGAAGAAAATGACGGCAGAGGATAATGAAATGAACGTGGAAGGCTGTGGGCCCGTATCCAGATCTGTATCTGGATCGGTCCTAGAGTCTGTGAGTGAGGACACAGTAGGCAGTGACGGGGGAGTGATGGTGGACGGTGTGGGTATGGACATCGATGACGGCGAAGGGGAAGTCGATACGCCAGACGTGAGCATTCCGACAGGCAGCGCACCCATTGCCATCGGGCCCAGTCGTAAGCCTTCTGTCGCCTCGTTCTCTTCCACGAGTAGTTGGGCCGGCGCAACTGCTGCTCAATACGGAACTGCGCTCGAGCGGGCCGTTGCCTACGGTCAGGAATTGGAGTCAGACTACAAGAACCGTGCGGAAGTTCGCGCGATATTCAAACGGACGTCGGTGATCATGGCTTACGACGACCCGTTGGAAGCAGGGGGAGATGCAGCTGAGGTCGCAGGGCAGGCTGCAAGGGTCGCACTCGCTACTGAACTCAATCAAGCCATTCTGCGTAAGTCTCCAAACTTCAATGGCTCGTCGATGGGAAGGACTAACGCCTCACGCAGAATCTCAAGGGCGTCCAGCACAACCTTTGCTCGACCGGCTGTACCGCCAGAGTGCAGTGTGCCTTACCCAGCTGGCATTGATGGGCAACGGTGCCGCGGCTTTCGCTGATATGCCCAAAGAATTTTTGGATGCTTAGGAGTCACTAGCACGCTCGACTCTCCTGGTAGTGGGTCGAAATCGTCGCGTGACAAAACAAGGACAAGATGACCGTAGTACACTGAATCCTGTACATCAGCATGTGAGCCCAACTCTTCCACAACGTATTCGGCGTTTCTGGCGTTCTCGAGGCGTCGGAATGGACTGCATTGCAGTAGCGAGTATAATAGGGATACAAGGATAAGAACAGTAGCAGATAGACGGAAATCAACGAAAGGTGGGGATTACTGTGGGTACCTGCAAATGTACTTTGCGATGGACAGTATAAATGCTATGCGACCGTGAAGGATTCCCCACAACCACAAGCATCCTTGATATTAGGGTTGTTGAACACAAACTTGGAGCTGTTGACGAAATCGTGAGCGGATCCCCAGACGAGAACAAGACATCACTACCTTAGCGTGTCCTCCTTCCAGTCCATCTCACTGCCAATGATGGAAAACAACGCCTTGCTGTCTATGACGACCCGTACGCCGTCTTGTTCGACGACCTCGTCAAACTTTCCAGGTTCGTTGACGTATTCTAGGTGATAGGAAAGACCGGCACATCCCTTGTTGCGTACTCCGATGCGTATGAGTTGGGGCGTCGGGCCACTGAGGAGAGCACGGAGCCGCAGCACGGCCTCCGGTGTCTACCGCCAGCCAAAGGGGGACAGAGACGGGATCAACCAGGTACAACGCATCCGATTGGAAAAGCGGACGTACGATGGACAAGGCTGCCTTGGTAGACCGGAGAGTCGGTCTCGGCCGGAGTGCTTTCGGAACGGGCGGGGGGCGCGCGGCGACTTGAGGAGATGCGGCGTCGGCTGATACGACTTCGCCGGTGGGCACGACGACGGGCGGTATGTCTTTCGAGCGGGGTTGTTGTTGGGGTGCGCGGCGCTGTCTCGTGTCTGGTACGGGAAGAGGATGGGAATGAGGACCAGAGATGGCGGACATCATCGCATGGCGGTGGGAGGTCGCTGCGAGCGGAGAGCGGCGGACAGACGTGCGGGCGAGGGAGGACAACAACATGGATGTTGACGGAGGAGGGGAATGACTAATCACGACATGAACAGACGTTCATTGGTTCAGCGGCTTCTTCTCAAGCAATGTCGACCGTACTCGCGACTCAGGTTAGAAAGCACACCATCGCACGACCCACGAAAGCAGCGGGACGCTACTGGAAGGGAAAAGCCCCAAAGGGCGTCGCAGAGGTCCCATCCGATTCCGAGGAGGAGGAAGAACAAGAACAGATACAAGAAGAGGGTGACGTTCCAATCGGCGACGAAGAGGAAGAGGAGGATGAGGATGGCTCGCTGCCAACACGGACAGCTCAGACAACGTCTGCCCGTGCACTCAACGTCTCGCTCAAAGACGTCAGCATATCTCGAGATGGCAAGGTCATCGTAGCAGGTCGCGAAGAGTCTGGCAGGACGCTCATGGAGGAAGGTGTGTCACGGAACGTCCACGGTCCTTGCCCTTTTTTCACCTTATGTCATATAGAAGAGGAGGAGGAAGAGGAAGAGGCACAGGTTGGAGTAGAAGAAGAGGAGGAAGAGGCGAGCATTTGCGCATACCCCCGTAGTGTATGGCTAACTATGTTATCTAGTCGAGCGAAGACGAGGAGTCAGAAGAAGAAAAGCCCAAACTCCTCTTCAGACCTGTATTTGTCCCCAAGTACGCTACGATTCACTCCTACATCCCTCACGTGCCAACATCGTGTATGCTACAGACGCGGGCGCGCGACCATAGCAGAGAGAGATGCAATTACTCAAGAAGCGGAAGAAATGCAGCGACGAAAGGAACTTGCTGCTGAACAACGCAAGAAAGAAAGCCACGATTTGGTCGCTGAGAGCATCAGAAGAGAGTTGGCAGAGAGTACGTCTGTTGTGTTCAAACTGACATCCAATCACCAACGTTGTGCACAGATGAGAAAGAGGACTTGATTCCTGACATAGACGATACCGATGGGCTCGATCCTGATGGAGAGTTTGAAGCATGGCGTATCAGAGAGCTCGCCAGAATCAAGAAGGAGAAAGAAGAAGAACTTCGTCGTGAAGAAGAGCAAGAGGAGATTGAACGCAGGCGTGCACTCCCCGAAGAACAGCGGTTAAAGGAAGATTTGGAACGAGCCAACAAACTCAGAGAGGAGAAACCAAAGGGTCAACAGAAGTTCCTCCAAAAATATTGGCATAAGGGTGCCTTCCACCAGGTAGGTGAATTCCAACGTGTCTCAGTGCTGCACATAGTGATCAATGCATCCACAGGATGAGGATATTCTCAAAAGGCACGATTTCACAGAAGCAACGGAGTCCACAGTTGACGTGTCGGTTTTGCCAAAAGTGCTGCAAGTCAAGAACTTCGGAAAGCGCAGCAGAACCAAATACACACACCTCTTGGACCAAGATACTACTATGGGAAGCGGTGGCTTTGGGGGTCTAGGATCTGTAAAGTCGGGTGGCCATTCTACGGAAGCCGGGGGTTGCTTCCTGTGTGGCGGCCCACATCTCAAAAAAGGTGAGACATCCGTTCACTGTGCCCGCCGTTTGCCTGAGGACTTTCCAGATTGTCCTCAAAATACTGGTCTCACGCCTGCTGGAGGGCACACAATGACCAGGTCTCAAGGCGCGGCAGCCAGCAGACAAGCTGAGAAAGATTCATGGCGTGATAAGGAGGATATGGGTCGCCAGGACGAGCGAGATCGTCGGTCTCTCAACTGGGATAGACCGCGGCGCCTAGATAACGAGCGTGAGGAAGGGTGGCGAAGCAGGGATCATGGCCATCGCAACTCGCGAACTGGCAAATCACGCTCACACTCGCGGTCTCGTTCGCCGCATCGAGATAAACGGACCATTGTGGATTACGATCGAGACAATTATAGGGAGAAGCGTCGTCGTGTAGATTGAATGTAAGTCCTATTTAACTTATACGCGTGACTTGTTGTAGAGTCGTGTCCTGGGGGCTCAGCTTCACGGTGTTCTGCATCGCACTTATTTATACCTACGCGACGCGAATCGCCCACCTGACCCACCGGGTTTGGTTCCTGTGTCGGCGTGTAACCCATCATTCCTTATCGATAAGATCGGGTGCTTTTCCTCTCGCGTGGACGTGGACGTATAAAGCCCGATTGACAGACTCTCACTGTGCAGACCTGTTGCGACGACACGGTGAGCAACACTTTTTGTATCGATTTCTGCACCTTGAACCATGCTCTAAAGATGCCTCTAGACTATGGATATTTTCATGCGCGGAGTGGCTCTTGCGGCGTCTATTGACGATGTCAAAGTCGAGCTCGCCAAGATTTTACACAAACCACCGTTTCCAGCAGGGAGGCTGTTGAACTTTGACGTATTTTTTTTCAGGAAACACAACCATCGCGGCAAGACCGGAATCCTTACTCTGCCAAACAGGCAGGATGGAGTCACCTTCTTGCGCGCCTACGGTGCGACCGGTGTGCCGATCAAGGGTTCTAGAGTAATATTCTGCGAGAGCAACAAACCTTTGAACGAGGAGAAAGTGGCGATACTCAACTCCAGACCGTGGAGAGACCCCCAACAACTCAGGATGGAGAACGAACAGCGCATCCTGGAGGGAAGACCCTTTCCACTTCAATCATACGCCTTCGGCCGTTTCCTTCGCGACGGGTCGTTCTCATCCGAGGTCTTTGACGAAGGAACGGCTGACATTGCTTGCGATTTTGAGCGTCATGCAGTACGCTTTACACTTCGCAAGCAACGTCAACGCTCCGACTCGTCCGACACACTCCTCACACTCATGCTCGACTTGCATGTGCAAAGCTACCCCTCTGCAATCGTCTCGTACTTGCCGGGGCTTATCGACACCATTGTCGAGAGCAGCACATCGGAGAGGCCTACGATCTTCATCCGAGCCAACGCATTTCCATTGTTTGCCATTGAGATGCCCACCATTTTTTCTGACCGCCCTGACACTCGGCGCTCGCAGGGGCTTATTCCCGATGTCCCAATGCCCGTGGGGTGCTTCAGCCTGGCATGTACGTTTGCCGACGAAAGCGACAAGGACGCGTTCGTGTACGCAGCCCGGGCCAGATTCCATCTTCGTCACGCCCCTCGGCAGGCTCCCATACAGATTCGGGACAACACCTCAGCACAGCATCATACAGGCCCCAGCGTCGACTTTCTCAGCGTTCTTCCCTTTGAGCTCGCGTTCGAGGTCGAGAAGGCGTTCACGAACTGGACGCTCAGTCTCAATGACGTGCATTCCTTGAGGGAGGAGCTGCATCGCCTCCGCGACACGCACGGCGACGCAGCTGCCCCAATCTTCAGGCAATTTACTTCTCTTTTGGAGGATGAAGGGACAAACAGGCAAACGGGGCGCAAACGTCGACGTGGGCGGAATCACGCTGCGCCGACGCTTGCGGGACGTCTCAGGCGTGCGACTGAGTTGTACTTGGAAGAGCAACAGCGACCGAGGGGGCGTCTCGCACCTGCGCTCCCCAGCCCCGCCGTCTCCTATTCTTATCATATGATTCTCACGCCAACACGCCACATCCTCGAAGGGCCCATCCTCGATCAGTCCAACAGTGTTCTTCGTCGGTTCGGACATCACGAGTGTTTCTTGCGTGTCTCCTTTCAAGATGAGAATAGGTCGAAGCTTCGACGAGACCTGGAGGTGTCGATCACATATTTGCTCAAGACGCGCTATCGCCCTGTTCTCCTCAACGGATGCATAGTCGCGGGAAGACGCTACCAAATGTTGGGATACTCGATGAGCGGTCTCAAGGCGCATTCGCTCTGGTTTGTTACTCCGTTCTGCGACGACCAAGGGAGATTGTTGGATGCGCAGGCGATCAGGAACAGCCTCGTAAGTGTTTTCTTACAGTTTGACCAAGTACCAGGTTCGCTGACACACGGATCCACAGGGAGACTTTTCGCGTTTGCAATTCCAACCCGCGAGGCTTGGGGCGCGTTGGTCTCAGGCGTTCTCTGCAACGGATCCTTCTATCACCCTTAAGCCGGATGAGATCATCGCAATCGAGGATATTAAATCACCGACAAACAAGGTCATGACGGATGGGTGCAGCCCCATCTCGATGGGGCTTGCGAAAGATATCTGGAGAGCGAATCAGCAGGTGAAGAAACACCCCGCTCGAGGCAGGGTACCGTCTGCGTTCCAATTCCGGCTTGGGGGTGCCAAGGGCATGGTCGTGGTGGACCCCACACTGGAGGGACGAGTCTTGTGTCTGCGGCCCTCTCAAGTCAAATTTGAAGCGCCGGACAACCGGACGTTCGATATCCAGTCGACATCTCTCCGGCCCAAGTTGATGTTCCTGAACAGACCTTTGATCGTGCTCCTGGAATACTTGGGAGCGAGCAACGGGCGGATCATTGAACTCCAGGATCGCTCGATCGACGAGGCGCAGTCGGTCCGACGCTCATTCGTGAATGCGTCCAAAGTGCTGCAACAACACGGGTTGGGCACGTCGTTCCGCCTGCCATCGCTGCTCCGGAACACGTCCACGATATTGAACTTGAAGATGTACAATGAGACGAGTGAAACGGATGAGTTGGAGAGCTGGTACAACGACCTGATCGCTAATACGGTGCACTGTGCTGAGACGCACATCTTGCGGGAACTCAAGTATCGTGCCCACATTGCTGTGCCGGGGTCGTTTACGCTGCTCGGCGTGTCTGACGAATGGGATTGCCTAGGAGAACGAGAGATATTTGCGACCGTGTATGATGAGAAGAAGGGGTTGCATCAGGAGATCACTGGCACTGTGGGGATCACGCGTAGCCCTCAGATCCATCCTGGGGACGTGCAAACTGTGACTGCGGTGAGGAGGAAAGAGCTGGAGCATCTGAAGAATGTTGTTGTATTCTCGTGCAGGTAAAGTGACGGGACGGGACGGAGCATGTGGCTCGGCTGACGCTAGTTGGCAGGGGTGACCGACCGCTGTCGTCATGCCTCGGCGGAGGGGACCTGGATGGCGATGACTTTAACCTGATCCTTGACGTCAGTGTTTCCTTTTTGGCGACCTTTGTTCTACTTGACGCGCCTTGCAGCCGGAACTGATTGCTCAGGCGGATGCAACGCCGGGGGACTATGTGTCGCTTCCTATCAAGCAGACTGTCCATCCATGCGACATTGAGGATGTGGTCGACTTTGTGTTTGACTACGTGAGTGAGGCCCACGATGGGGCATGACGTTGCACTCACGGGGGGAGGGCACGACAGATTGAGGCGGACCTTGTCGGGCACATTTCCATCTCCCATCTGCGCTTCTCTGACATGGCAGACCCGTCTTGTACAGAATGTCTTAGGCTGGCGGAGCTCGCGTCACAAGCTGTCGATTTTCCAAAGACGGGGACGCCGGTCAAGTTCGAGCACCTTCCGAGGCACCGAGGACGCGAGAAGCCGGACTTTCTCATTCGAGAGGGTGGCCATATGAACCCCGACATGTACTACAAGAGCAAGAAGCTGCTAGGACAGCTGTTTCGTCGTGTCCCCGTCAAGGACTGGATGCCAGAGGAGTGGAACGAAACGCACACGCCGTCTGGCGGAGAGGTGGTTGAGCAAGCGCTGAGGCGAGTTGGGCTGTATGGGCTTGGACTGAGTTTGGCTGCGCCATCGGACGAGTTGCAGGAAGAGATGGGGTATCTGGTAGAGGACTACTGCGAGCGATTGTTTGCGATCGGGAAGACGTACACGATCTCCAAGAACGAGGGCGCGTATGTGTCTGAGTCGGAGCTGGTGAGTGGGACGATCATGGCCAACTGGTCTGACCACCATCGGAGAAGAGAGGCTGTTGGAGCGATGAACATGCAGGTGGGTGTCGTTGGCACGCTGATGGATGGGTATGGATCTGACATGCAGAGAGTAGACGCGCGAGCTGGTGCGGGCAGTACGGCGGGAGATGCGCGGGGCCAGCGCGACGGGACACGAGGAGGAGGAGGAGGAGGAGGAGGAGGAGACGGACGACTTGGAGTGGGACGAGGACGAGGATGACTTTTACCGGGAGGGACGCCAACTCGCGGAGGGGTTCAGACGAGCGTGGGCGGGCTGGTGCGCTGCGGAGGCGGTATTGAGGGACGAGCCGGGATCGTACGGCCCGCAGAGTTTCGGGCTGATCGCGCTCGGCCGGCTGTTGGAGCTGATCAGAGCGGCGCGTCAACTTGTCTGATCTCGCGTGGACATCGCCGTACAACGTGGAGACGGCATTTTCCGAGTATACCCAAATAAGAAGGGGATGTGATTTCAGAAAGGGTGCTATTTCCAAAAGAGGTAATCATGAATGCTTCGGTGTGACACTCTGAAGGGGTATCCCCGTCCCCCTTGTGCAGATTATATAAAGGCGCGTTTGGCCGCGAAAATGAGCCGCAGCCATGTTCGCCTTTGACCCTCTCATACCCGCGCACGACCAGTGGCCCCTCTTTGACGAGATTATCGCATTCGACCCTGCCTCGTCCGCCACGACCCCTTCCCCCTCCTCCCTCTCCGATTCCCTGCCCCCCTTCCCATCCGCAGCCGCCCTCGCTGCTATGCCCATACCCCCCTCTCGTGCATCCCCGCGTAACAAGAATCCAGACCACATTCCCCGTCCCAGAAACGCGTTCATGCTCTTCCGGTCCGCGTTCGCCGCCGCACAGAAAATCAGCGCCAACATAGAGCACGACAACCGCCACATCACACGCATCATCGCACATTGCTGGAACCGTCTCTCAGACACCGAAAAGCAGGTATGGCGCGACAAGGCTGCAGCAGAAAAGGTTCAGCACGCGGAACGATACCCCAACTACCGCTTCAGCCCCGTCGGACGCGCCAAGAAGCCAAAGAAACGCAAGGTGCGCAGGAACGGCGCAGAGGACGTCAAGCGCTGCGAAACACTCGCAGAACTCGTCATGGCCGGAAAGTTTGGCCTCGACCTCGAACGCGCCCTGGGCGAGATCGAAAAGGATCGTGACTCTGTACGCCCCATCGACGCACAATTGGACGTGTTCGCCAGCGACGAAAAGTGCAGGGCACTCCTCGAGCTTAATCCTCCCCTACAGGGCCCAGAGACGGGTGACCTGCAGCCTTTTCGCAGCCCCCTGTTGCCTCCCGCCGAGACGTCCCCGCAACCAGTGCTCGACAAGTGCCGGACACCCGAGGTGAGCCTCCCAAACCATCTGTTTCTTACCCAACGTGACGGTATTCCAGCCTCTTGTTATCCCGACTGAACACCACGTCGAGTCACAGATATTCTGCTCTCCCACTCGCTCCGACGATCTTCAGTCTCTATTCCACTCTTCGTGTTATCAGTTCTATCAGCCCAACCTACACAACGACGTGCCCTCATCAAGCCCCGTTCCTTCCTCTCACTACCCGTCTGTCATGACGTTTGTGCCGAGGTGTCAGGATAGCCACATTGACCCAGGACAATCTATCCCGGACTTTTCCCTTTTTTCATGGAATCAGTCAGACAGCTTCTCATACTACAGCTAGCTGGACGGTTTGAGTTATTAATTCAATTAACCCGTGACGATATACATACACATCTAGCTAATCGACACCATTCGCTCGCATGTATCTTCTAGTCCAATGTCTACGACCAGCTGAGCCGTTCAAACGCTGGTATTCCCAATTTCCCCAACAGAGTTGCGCTCCCAACAACCTTGGCCCCAGCACGATGCATACGAGCGACTGCCTCTGGAGACGTGACACCCCCTGTGCCGATGATGACGATCTGTCGTAGTGCAAGATCGTCGGACTGGGCCAACAACCTTGAGAACGTGTGGACGTTCCCGAGCGACAATGCATGTATCGCTTCCCCTGCAAGACCCCCTAGGTCGGGTGGCACCGCAAACTCGCCGGAAGCGCCCTCGACCTGGTCTGCAAACACCAGACTGTTCCCGAGCGTGTTGGTACACGTCAAGAACGCGATCGGGTTCAGCGATGCGCCCGACTCTGGATCGACCTGCGAATACGTCGCAACGGTCCGGACGACGTCAGTGATTTGCGTGTTTACGACGTACGGCGGGAGCTTGACCCCGATCGTCAGACTCGTGTCGTTCCAAAAGGACTCTGCGAGGACGTCGAGGAGGGCGATGAAGGCCGGGCCGGCGGGATCGTACGATGGGGGTGGACAGGAGGGTATGTTGGGACAGCTCGCGTTGAATTCAACGGCGATACGCGCTGCCCATCCCGGTTGACTGGCACGAAGTCCCTGGACGGCATCGAGCATCGGGCGGAGGTCGGTCACGCATGATGCAGTGATGCTGACGATGAATGGTTTGCGAGATTCGGGGGTGCGTTTGAGGATGTTTCGGACCCATCCGCCAGGGCCGACGTAGCTGGAGAGTGGGTGGGGAGAGTAGCCGTAGGTATTGAGGGAGGAGAAGGTATCCTTGATAAAAACGACCTCGGTGTGGGGTCAGTGAACGGCGTCTGGGAAAACAGAACAGGTTGGTTCACCGTGTGCGACGGATCTTCTTTGAAGCCGTCGAGCGTGGCCGTCCTGGTTGTGACTGCGCCGGTGTAGAGGCAATCAAACAAGGCGGCTAGCTGGGACTCGTCCGACGCCCATGCACAGGCGGTGTTTATGAGGGCGGGAGAGACCGTGACGCTGCGTATGGTGACCATGGTGTAGATACAACGTGGGTCTCAGTGTATCTCGATGTTGATAAGATTAGATGATCAGAAGAGTACGGTAACAGCGACAAAGTGTTACTTGAGTACTTGTTCACGCTCTAATACGGACTGCTCCAGTTTGATCAGTATGGTGGTACGAGATGGATACTGCTGAGTGGGCGTGTTGTGGGCGGTCACCCTGGCGGGCTGGGACGGATGAGAAGGGCGACGCGCGTGGAAGGAGAACGAGAGCGACATACGAAACCGAGGCCATCGAGCACAGCCTCGACGATGCCGGCAGTAAAGGACGAACAGCTGAGAGTGGAGAGGTCCCTCGGTACGGAGATGTGACGTTCGAGGAGAGGATCGTTGTCGATGATCATGTCTGGGCGGCGTGTGGAGAGATGGAACAGAGAGAGTGGGTCGAACATACATTCGTCCTGGTTCTCGACGCTCTTTTCGACTGCGTCGGCGGGTCTGCCAAAGACTGCACGCCATACTTGGGTGTGGATGGACATGAGGGCGGGGAGGAAGCGTATCTCGCGCTTTGGGTTCTTTGAGGAGGACTCTGCGCGCCAGACCATGAGCTCGAGGACGCGAGCGCCGACGCGGTAGCCGAGCGTGTTGAGCCTGTAGATAGTGAGAAGGGGGAAGGAGAACGACGAACGACGAACAGACCTGCGCTCGAGGTCGTTGATGCCGCTGACGCGTTTCTGGGTGTACTGAACCGTCTCCGAGAAGAGAAAGGCAAAGGCGGGGGCAGATATCTCTGTCGTGCGGGTCTTGTTGAGGCTGCGGTCGTACACGTTCGGACGATGAGTAGATTTGTGCGGTGTAGAGGACGGCGAGGCGGGCACGGACAGTCGAGATGGCTGCATCGTCCAAGTTAAAGTCGTGCTAATACTATGTCCTCCTCGCCAAGTATTCGTCTCCAGCAGCACATCTACGACTCTCTCGTCCACCAGCGCACGCCGGACATCGTCCTCAACGTCTCCGGAACTTGGGCAGCGCGCTACAAGCTCCACAGGATCGTCCTCATCCAATCCGTTCGTCCTCGATAACCTCCCCCCTCTCGTTCGCT
The DNA here is from genome assembly GCA_038088995.1 of Guyanaporus albipodus. Classification (NCBI taxonomy): domain Eukaryota; kingdom Fungi; phylum Basidiomycota; class Agaricomycetes; order Boletales; family Boletaceae; genus Guyanaporus; species Guyanaporus albipodus. The sequence goes on along the minus strand of JBBPKA010000075.1, from coordinate 22,372 downwards.
TAGGCGCTTACCCTTTCTTACTAGGGTTTCTTCAGCTCCCTTTTCACTGCCGGCTTTCTCGAGTCTTCCGGTCCCCAGCACGTCGACATCGTCTTTGACGACCGTAACATATCTCGTTCAGGTGTGTCCAACATCGCCTCTATCGTGTCTCATCTCCTTACCAACCATTCATTAGCGTTCGAGTCCGTGTCTCCGCTGCTCTCACCGGTACCAACTCACCTCGTTCTCTTCCAGGATATGCATCGCGCGTCTATACGGTGGTGGTCCTCCTCTCCACCTTTCCCCCGCGCTCGTCCCAACCGCACTTCATCCTCTGACCCCTTCTTTTCTAGGCCTCCCCTCTCCGTCCGATCTCCCCCGCGGTCATCACCCCGCGACCCCTTCGTTCCTTCTCTCCCTCCTTGCGACCTCTATCTATCTCTCCATTCCCTCTGTCGCTTCACAAGCCCTCGCCTACATTCTCAACTCCGTCGGGCCCTACACAGTCGTCCATTACCTCCACTTTGCGACCGGTACGCCATTCAACTCACCTGCGGAACAAGACCCTCCCGCCGCCATCGGCTTGGAACACATTGCAGAGCTCCTCACCCCCTCCTCTCCTTCCCTCTCGGACTCGCATGATGTTTTGGCTGACAAACTCCACGATCTCGACGTGCGCAAGGAAGACCCCGCAGAATCTGACTCTGAATCGGATCACGCAGAGCCTTCGATATCTCCCCTCACATTTAATTACGGCGCCGTCTCAGACAAGATCGGTGAAGCTGCTGCATGCTGGCTCGCGAGATGGGGCCCGGATATGCTAGCCTACGAGGAAGGATCTTTTCGTGCGAGAGACGGGCCGCTAGCTCCCATCCCGACGCAGGCTCTGATCTCCCGCCGCCGCGCGGATACATTGCCATCGCGTCCGTCCGTGGACGAGTCTCTCCCCGCGACACCTCACCGCGCCCCCTTGATATGGGCCCGAGGTGGCTTGACATCCGTCTGGATTAGAGAACTCGTCTCTTCCGATGCCTTGTTTGTCAAGGGGGAGCGTGAGCGATACGACTTGGCGCGCACAATCGTTGAACTACGAAGGAGGCAGGGAATTGACGACGACGAAGAAAAGAACTGGGAGATCATGTTTCGCGACGGTATTTATTATGCAAACATGGTATCGTGGTTCTCCACCTACCATGCACAATCCACTGACACACCTTACCAGCTTGTCGACGACATAATTGCCATCTCACAAGACATTTCTCCGACAACCGGTCGATCGTATGTACCGATATCCGTCTTGCAAGACGCTCATTGGACGCAATCCCTACTTCGTTGTTGCATAACTGCAAGACCCCGAGGCGGCTCCTCGCCTACTTCCAGCCCTTCGCCGACGGGGGAGAAAGAACTGGGGCTTTGTGTTACCACTGCCGAAATTCTTTCACGACTTTCAGACCCGCCTAAAGACCCGCCTAAGCAACAGTTCACCCTAAGCGAAAGGGACAAAGTGTATTACCCTGTCGCTCAGGACTCGTCATTACGCATCGGCGACAGCAATGGTATCGAAGGCGCATCCATGGATCAGTTGTTCGATCTGCCTCCCGCCGAGCGTAAATCTCCGTCGCGCACCGCAACTTCCGAAGCAAACTTTTTTGGTCTTAAAGCGGACCGCAAGACCGCCATTGAATGCGTTGCAAGCGATGCGACAGGAAAGGCCCGCTGGTCTCCATACCCTCCGTATCGCTTCGCAGTCGAGTTTTGGGATATTGATTCACTCAAGGAAAAGTCTCGGCTACATTCGCAGACGATTTGGTATGCGGGCAACTTGTTCAACGTATATGTCCAAGTCGTTCGCAAGAAAGGCATCCAGTTGGGTATATACCTGCACCGTCAGTCAAGCATTGATCCTATTCCTGCGCCATCCGCGCCGGCGCAGACTGGTGCTCGAAGCGAGCGCAACCACAACAGGGTACCCTCACTTCCACAGCAGATGGTTTCCTCCATTTCATCACCCGCTCTTCGACACTTTCCTTCGATGCAACCAGTTCGGAGCACCACCCCCAACTCTTCCCCTTCAACGACTTACCAATCGACCGCCAATGGCATTCCAGCTACGGCTCCCCCGATCTCGCCCGCTCAGCCTTACAGAGACCCGCGCTCGTCTGTATCTGCCTACTTTTCTGTTTCTTGCACCAGCACGACGGGATCCTCCATCACGCGCTTTACGAGCGTGCCCGACGTGTTTTCTGTCAGCCAAAGTTGGGGCTGGAAGTCAAGCTCGTTGCGATCAGAGGAGATCGGTGAGGTCGGCGTGGATGGCCAACCGGTCAAATCACCCGTACCTGCGCCCAAGGAGCTCAGTTTGAGAGCGACGGTCGTCTTGGGCATCGTGTAAATGGACACCATTCCTTTCAGCTATATTTCATACTTTTTTATTTATGACATCCACTGCTTTCTCCTACCCCCAGTTACGAGTACATAGTACTGTGAGACGCGCTTACACCGTTTTCAATTCGGAACAAGAAATTGGCTTGATGATCGGAATCTACTTTACCATACACTCTTCCTCCAGTGCTATGTGCCATAGGAATCCACTGCACGTCGCCGTCCTTCTCGTGCAGGCCGAGAGAGTCCGCCTCATTTCAAAGGATAATAATCGACTTGTAGTACTGTTCTCGTGATCACGTATGAGCAGTGCCTGGACGAAATCGCCGCGACGGGCATGACCGGGGTTATTCGGTAAGGAGTGCAAAAAAGGACAACTGAGTTGAATCTCCGCTCGGATGACTTGGTGGAATTTCCGGACGTTCGGAAAATACAATTCGTCGACTTTTTAGCTTTGAAGATGGCTGTAATCACCCCATCGCTCACTTGGGGCGGTACGCCTTCTCCAGTAATGATCCTTTTCGACCGGGTATCCATGTCGTCGTCGCCGTTTTTTTTTTTTTTTTTTTCAATGACACGCCCGACGAGTGGAGTAAGCCTCGTTTTGGGTGGCACCTAGATCCACAGGAAAGAGGAGTGCCTCGCGCCAGGTTCAACCAGGGCCTACGTGTCCTCCTAATTACTCTTCCGCTACCTACTAGTTGACACACACCATGTCCCGATTCTCAGTTCCTCGGACGCACCGTCCTGACGGCCAACTCCAAGGCGATGCACGCTTGACTACACAGGTTTTGACGCTGGGCAAGGACCGCATCGTCTCCTTCCCAGGTACTAGCCAATTCACGGTGCAAGGCGTCTCTGCGTGTGGCCTTGCAGCGTTCAACTTTGCCAGGATTGGTTTCCGAATCGAGCAAAACAAGAAAAATCTCACAGATATCCTGAACGAACTGAGCACAAAGCAGACCATCGAGGTAAGTGCGCCTCATGTTGTGTGCGCGATGTACTCATGACAAACTTGATTCCAGGAAATCGTTGCCATCTGTGCGGGATGGTCTAGCAATGTGCATCTAGAGGTCGACGACATCTACCACCTTCCAATCTTTAGCAGATCGCTCAAACTCACGTCCGTCGAATACGCTAGCCCTCGACCCAAACATTTTCAGGCCCTTCTCGAGTGTGTGCACCGTGTGTTTCGTTCTAGATCTCATCATCATCTCTCTTTATAGAACCATGAAAGGGGTCGAAAAATCTGCCGTGATGATCATCACGCGTCCTCCTGAGATTATTGCGTGTTTCAAGTTTGTCAATCCGACTACGTCGCGCCCGAACGCGCCCAACAACCCGCTCTTTGTCGTCTTCGATTCCCATCCTCGCCCTTCGCATCCCCACGGAGCTGGTCTGTTGTTTAGCACTTCGATGGAAAACACGGCCCGCACTCTGAGTGACATCTTACCCTCCATGGACGAGGACATCTTTGATTCGTCCGACTGGCAGGCGCAGCTCCTTGAGAATTGCTCGGCGCACGTATTTGTCTCCAGGCATCGGCGCAAGGATCAAGAGGAAGCCGTCATCCAGTCCAATCTGACGATACTCACGCTTCGTGCCCAAATATCGGAGCTCAAGCTCGAAAATGAGACGCTCGACTCTGAGAACAAGCAGCTTGAGTCGGAGGTTGATCGTCTCCGTGCCTCTATTAGACAAGAACTGACAAAAGCGAAAAGTGGAGCTACGCCTTCGGTCGCGGCTCTCGCGAGTCAGATGTTGGGGCATTCCTTTGGCCTGATTAGTCACGCTGTTGCAGGTCCTTCTCGGTCGAATGACAGGTATACTCGGCATGCGGAGGCGTCGTCTACTGCGTCACCCCGCCATCCTGTACACGCATCTTCGGCTATTGGTGCGTCGGGGGCGCAAAGCATCTTCGCTGACAACCCGCCCCCCGAGCCTTTCAGGCCACCACCTTCTTCTGACGACCTCGATTTTGAAGACGATTCCGACACGGATTTGGACGATGATGATCGGATCCAAACTCTACAGATCGCTCATGGGCTCCAGAATGAATTCGATTCTGAGGATCGACGACTTCGCCGAGAGCAAGCGGAGTTGGCTCGGCAGATTCAAGCCACGTTCCAGTGCAGTATATGCATGGACGAGCTACCTAAAGACTACGTCGCCACAGTTGACGACTGCGTGCACGCGATGTGTCGGTCCTGTTTGAGGGAATTTGTTTCCTCAAAGATCCAGGAACATCGGTACCCGATATTTTGTCCCATGTGCACCATCGACACCAAGAGCAAACGAGAGCCCGGTGGTATGTCTCACTTTTATCATGACCCCGTTGGCAATGTCATTGTTAACATTTCACAGCGATCTCAAGGGTCCTGATTGAACAACTTGGTATCACCGAGGAACAGTCCCAAATATTGACCGAGATGGAGCTAGCTAAATTCACGGTGCAAATTCACTGTCGCAAGTATGTTGCACTTTTTTTTTTCATTGGACGAGAACTGACTCGCTTTCAATAGGTGTCGACGTCCTTCCTCTGTGGACCGTGAAGATTACTTGGAGGCATTCAATATCGTGTGTCCTCAGCGAGACTGTCAACACGTGTGGTGCAAAAAGTGCGAGCAGACAATTATCATCGACGGTCCGAAACATTCGTGTGATGGGTCATCCGAGTTGGAGCACCTAATGAAAGAGAAGGGGTGGAAACATTGCCCAAGTATGTGACGCTCCTCCCTTCTTCGATACATGCCGGGGACTCATGAACTGACAGGCTGCACGACGCCAATTCTGAAAGAGACCGGGTGCAACCACATGACGGTGTGTACAGATCTACGCCCTCGTTCTTTGACACTGATACCGTGCTGAATCAGTGCATTTCGCCCGGGTGCAATTCGCACTTTTGCTATGTCTGTGGTGGCATGATCGTTCAATCTGCGCTCGGCCACGAGATCAATCAGTCCGTTTCTGCACACTTTCGCACTTGCCAACTGTTTGAAGTCCCAGAGTTGGACTGATGGGGGGACGGTACTTACGTGACCTTTTCTTGTTGTTATGTCGAGAAGCGCGGCGTATGCAAAATACATTTCTTTAACGGTCGCCTGTGGAATCGGTCGGCGTCCACCTTCATTTCGGGTAGTCCAGTCAGTCAGTCCTACGATGACCGCGAACGCCGTTGATCCCCAGCTGCGTATCTCTGTGCTGTAGCACGAGCACCTCGGAGTAGGACCCTACTCGGACACTGCCCAGATTCATACTAACCGAGTTCTGGCTTTCAACTTTGTATTCGGTTAGTAATGTAGTCTGGTTGGAACATCGCCTACATCACATCGTTGTATGAGATCTGCGGACAATGTGGGATAAGACTCGACTCGCATTAAATCCCTGTTCAGCTCTTTGCGTAGACCACATGACCCTTGGCACGAAGTCGTTCGATCGAGTCGGAGTTATTCATCCGGATGTAGATCGGACACACTCACTCGGGCTCACAAGGTTATGATCAGGTGTCAGTAGCCACAACCTCGTTCGCGCAACTCCTTGTTCTTCGCATTTGCGCTCGTCGACTTGCTTCCAGGGATACCTTGGCAGCGCTCAAAAGATGAAGCGAAACCAGCCCGAAGCTGTGACTCAAAAGTCGGTGCACAGTTTGGTAAATCTAGGTTCAGCACTTGCCTGACACGTTGCCACGCTCGACCGTATCGGCGGACGTACTGTCACACCATTATAGGTCAAACGAGAAGCTCGCCAGGGAAGCAAACGAGATGTGCGTCAAACATTACGACATGCAGATAACGACCTATAAAGGCACTGAGTATGACCTCTCACTCTGGCCATTCCTTTGCCATGATATCTTCTTACGCAGCCGTGGGGTTAGTCACCCTCACTCTTCTCTATGCGCTACTCAGGCGATTCACTCGCCCATCTTTGTTGATGATTCGTGGGCCCAAATCGCCGTCGTTCATCTTCGGTAGGGTCTTTTCCCCTTTATCCCCATTCAACCCTTCACCGTCGTCATCTAGGTAACTTACTCGAGCTACTCGCACGTCCAGTCGGCGAGGCAGAATTCGCCTGGCAGAACGAGTACGGCAACATCGTTCGCTTCAAGAGTGTCTTTGGAGTAAGCTCGCTCACTCTGCTCTCCCGCACGAGTGCCGTCCTCAATAATCTCTCGGAAAATTACAGGAGGACAGACTGATGATTACGGACCCGAAAGCTCTGCACAAGATATTGGCTACATCGACTTATGATTTTCCAAAGTTGCCTAACCTCCGTGTCGCTTCGATCTTGATCAACGGAAGGGGGATTATTTGGTCTGATGGTAATTCACATCCTTTCAAGATTTTGTGGGAAATAACCACAGAATAGGCGAGGACCACAAGCGGCAAAGGAACGTACTGCTCCCCGGGTTTGGGCCGAAAGAATCCAGGGCGTTCTACCCGATCTTCAAGGACTGCGCAGAGTCCGTCAGCGCAAAATGGGTAGAAATCCTCGGAAACAACAATGGTCGGAGCTCCATCGACGTTCTAGATTGGCTCTCGCGCTCAGCATTGGATGCAATCGGTCGAGGTGTGTCCATTCTTCTGAAATACAAGACTGGACTATTCACCATTCCAACAGCCGCATTTGACGTCCACTTCGGCACCATACAGAATGATGCGCATCCTCTTGCGGAGAAGTACAAGAATTTCTTGTCAGTGTCCGCTATAATTTTACTTGGGTTGCTGTTTGACCTTTTACTAGCGTGGATCTTTTTGGTTTGCCCACGCCGGGTTACATCTTTGTACAAGCGGCCTCGAGGTATATCCCGAAGCGTGTGCTCCGGTGGCTTGGCGATAATTCTTCAAGTCCCCGGCTTACGCGCATGCGTGAAGTGAGAGAGATGGCCACCAAGGTCGCAGAACAATTAATCGAGGAAAAGGCGGATGCCCTCTTGCAAGGAAAGGGTAATCGGGATATCTTCTCTCTACTTGGTGGGTCGCCCTTATGCTCCTTGTTTCTGGTCAGTTGTATTGACTATCTCGCAGTCAAGGCCAACATGGATGCAGACGCGAAGTTGAGAATGTCAGACGACGAGATGATCTCACAGATGCGGTGGGTTTCATCAAATGATCCCCCCACAAGTGAAGATCATGAACAAAGACATGCACAGCACGCTTTTGATTGCAGGACATGAGACTACCGCAACCACTATGACTTGGACGCTCCTAGAACTTGCGAAGAATCCTGAAGTTCAGTCCAAGCTGCGAGATGAGATAAAGAAGACAATAGCCTCTGCCCATGCACGCGGGGACTCGCAGCTCGATGTTCAAGATTTGGACGCTATGCCCTATCTGAATGCGGTGATCAAGGTACATCTCCTATGGCACGCACCGCCTCGATTCATATTAACCGTTCACAGGAGGGGTTACGGTTTCACCCAGCGGCTCCTCTGTCCTTTCGGATGGCCCTGAAAGATGAATTACTTCCGCTTTCCAAGCCACTTCTCACGGACTCCGGAGATATGATCAACGAAGTACTCATCCCGGGGGGCACCGAATTTGCAATATCCATCGCTGCGTACAACCGGTCAGTTTTTCATCATGAGGACAAAGCGGACGGCTGACTCCCGCGGCGTAACAGTAACCAAGACATCTGGGGAGAGGATGCGAACGAGTTCAAACCCGAACGCTGGTTGGTTGACGCGGCGAGCGACAGGAAGTTGCCTAGTCTTGGCGTATACTCCCACCTGTGCGTTTCTGGGCCCTCTCCTGAAACGCGGACTCAAATTGATTACTGCAACAGGATGACTTTCTTCACCGGCACTCGAGCATGCCTGGGATGGCGTTTCGCGTATGTTATCCTCTTGCTTTACCCCGCAGCAAGGGATTGAACAAAGGTTCACAGCCTCTTGGAGATCCAGGCGATCCTATCGACGCTGATACCGAAATTTGAGTTTGCGATGACTTACAAGGCTACGCGGATTGTGCGTCAGCCGATGATAGTCATGGCTCCGATGGTGGAGGGTGAATTCGAAAACGGGGCGCAATTGCCATTGTCCGTCTCTCTAGTCCCGCAGGATGACGACTATTAAGGCCACCGATGATCGGTTACTCGTGGTTGCGATCGCCGATGACACATAGACTCGTGTACTTCTTTGAATGTCTGTATAGATAGCAAATATTTGAACAGGGTTGTCGACTCGTCCGTGTATCCGCTACTACAACACACGATGGGTGAATCACCATCCCCTCAACCCGACATTTGTCAGATTTGAATGGTGAGTCTGCGGATAACGGCAATTCCAATAACTCTTCGGCAGTTCTACTCACACGGCGAATACTCGAGCACGCTTCTCGATACGACTCGTCCGTCCTTCTGCTACTGAAATAAGGGCGGGCTTCCGTCGGGATCCGCTCGACCGGGAGTTTGTCAGATTTGAGTGGTAAGTGGAAAGCCATCGTGGCTAGCGGCGGGCAACACTGAGGCATCGGGCGGAACAGAACTGGACCATGATCTATACAGTGCGAGGACAAGGTAAACTACTCCTATCTCGACGAGGAGTGGCGAGATATATACTGTACCGCACGTGATCTAGAGTGCCAAACTAGTGGGCTTACAGTAAGTCTGCGAACAACGGCAGTCAATATCCTTCCTCTGCTCGCTTGCCCTCTGAGCTAGTACGGCAGGTACCATACATGCATCGTGTCCCAGCCGATGAGCGTTTCGCCAATTGTGTATTCATGTGCCACATTACTTGACACACAGAATGCAAAACTCGGACTCAACGTCACTGGGTATCTTTTGTTGCCGGGCAGGATCATGCATTCCTCAGCGGGCAGTATTCAATTGTCCAAACGAATGATAAATCCCCTTCTGGTTTATTGGAATGCAGATTAATGAAGTCATTATAACTAATGGGTATGCGGTGGAGGGAGACTCTAAGTGATATGATGATGGGGTGCACATACACCTCATGGTTTTGGACGAGGCGTGAACTTGAGCAGGCATCCATCCTTGGGGAAGAGTGTTGCAATGATCCTAGGTGACATCTTCAGTACACGTAGATCACCATGACGAACGACACGTACTGGACTTTATCGCTCTCAGGAGTGACCCAGTGTTCCCAGTTGGTAAGCACGCTGGCAGTGGCAAGGACGAGTGCAATGTTCGATTGTGCATACTCGATTCCAATGCACTTGTGAGGACCACTGCCAAATACGAGATAATTTTGGGGATTGCTGTTGGCTGGGTTATTGGGATCAAGCCACCGTTCGGGGATCAAGCTATCATGGTTGGGGTACACTTCGGGATCGTGCAACGAGTTGTAAAACGAGGGGATGACCATACTGCTTGTGGGGACCGTATAATCAGGAGTAATAGGGAATGGCTTCGTGACCTTGTACGGCACCTTGTGGGCAAAAAAAATGTCAGGCGGATACCCACGGAAGACGAAGGAGATGGAATTACCATGGTAACAGGAGGCTTGACACGCATACTTTCCTTGACAAAGGCCCTCAAGTATGGCATCTCCTCCAACATCTCCAAGGTCAAAGGTTTGTCAACGTCGTTACCCCGAGCACGGTACTGTTCTGCGCGAATCTTGGCCAAGAGCTCGGGACTGTCGGCAAGGTGCTGGAAGCCGTAGATCAAGCCACTACTCATAGCATCTTGAGAAGCAAACAGGAACGAAAAAATAACCATTGCCATCTCGCGATCGCTGAAGTCCTTCCGACCCTTATAGCCGGGGTCCTGCATTTCCTTGACCCACTGCTCGAGCATGCACTCTGGCTCGGCACCCTCTGCAATGGAGATCTTAGATTTTTTGGCGGCCAATTCCAACCATTTGAACGCGGCCTTGCGGGCTTGGATGGCCTTATAGACTTTAGTTCCGGGAAGAGGAATGGGGAAATTAACAAGCTCAAGGGCACGGGTAATGTCCCAGTACTTTTGACTGATCTCCGTAGCGCCTTCCTCTGGAATGTGATTACCACAAAAGACACGCAGCGAAGTGTGCATATTAAGTTCACGTGCCGTCTTCATGATCGACTTGGGCGAAGGATCCTTGGCAGCGTCGGCAAGCCATCGGTTCAAATGTTTGCGAGTGATGGCATCTTGAATGGAGATGTACATGCTTCAAAACAATGAGAAAGAGAACGCGGTAAGTTAAATTACGCACCCGAGAGCCTTGCGGGTGAAAAGTGTGTTCAAGACCCTTCGGTACTCCACGTGGGTTTTACCAGTAAGAAAGACCCTGCAAAAGACTGGTATGAAATTCGTCTCTGTGGGAATCGAGGGCATGCACAAACCAGTTATCAGGCATGAGGATCGACTTTGCAGAGTGGACAAGGCAGGGTTCGGCGTGATTGGGGGAATTTAATATCTTGCGCGAGAATTCGTTCGACGAAGCCATGACAATGAAACTAGGCGCCAGGCGACATGAACGACCATTTGAGAGGAATACAACGGCGCGACTTACATGTTGAACACGCTGACGGCACTCAGAGCACCGGAATTCCACTGGGCCATATAGCCCTCCATGGTGGGCTTCATGGAATCAGCGAATTTTCCGATGATCGGAATGGTCCACGTGGCGCCAGGAAGATGTTTTTTCTTGTACCTGTACACGGACTGTTCGAGGACGAGAAGGGCAGCCACTACAGCGAGTGTGGTGTAAAGCCAAGTCGCCTGGCTAGAAGTGGGGAGGAAGAAAGAGCGGACGGGGACATGGGCGAGGGAAGAGAATGCTGAGGGAGACGGAACTGAAGGAGAATGGTGGCGGAACGAGGACGCCATGATGGAGGTTTGCTCGAAAGAAGGGAGTTGAATCAGACCCACGACTTATTTCCCAAACTCGCACGCTCATTGGCTGCATAAAAATCAGTCGACCAAGTTCACAAGTAATATTAACACAGCCACACTCCGGTGGCTTTCATGTACATCCATCAGACGCTCGATATCGTTATGCTACGCAAACGTTCCCAAGAAACGAACTACAGAAACAGACCAGCGATGACAGCCACGAACGCCGCACCAAGAATGCCTTCCATGCCAGCCTTCACACCCACTGCGGCGCCAGTCGAGGAGGTACTAGCGGCGGTCAAGTTAACCGGGGCAGGCGCAGTCGACGCATTCAAGGACGTATTGACATTTGGTGCGACAAACGTCGGTCCACCCCCAGCCCCGGTGCCGTTGACAGGAGCCAGGTATGGTACATATGCCCCAGGGTTCAGAGCACCAGGAATCGTGCCCGTGATATTAAGAAGCGGCAAGTTGTCGGTCGTCAGGTTGTTGTTCTGGTACGAGGTAGCATTTGCGACCAAGGTAAAGACATCTAGCAGCACGACGCACATTGGTACCAAAACATTCAAGTCAAGGAGATAGAACGCACTGGAAACTGTCTTGTTGATATCCTGGCGGCCAAGGTTACCGAGGCCCCAGTTGTTTTGGATAGTGGAGAGACTGATCAAGACATTTGAGCTGATGGGCCCGACCAAACGAGTAATGTTCCTTACATAGAATAATGGGTATAGAACGTGTCATCGGTGGTGTTCCTGAGGCTTTGCGGGATGACACCACCGAGCAGAAGGGTAAATACTTGGTTGTTGATGTTATAAGTTTCGCTCCTGAAGAACAGTATAGGTAAATAGTGATGCATCATCTTGGGGGCCGACGTACTCATCAAACGTCACCAGAATCAATGTCCGGTCGGAGTTGAAGTTGGGGACTTGAAGGAGGGGCACTAACCAGTAGTCCAACCAAGAAGCAGCATACTGGATGGTCGTGTCATGTGCATCACTGCCAATTTTAAAAAAAAAAAAAAACAGTAAGCACGTGGTATTGTTCAATTTAAGCAACCCACTTTCGGAGGTTTGGCGTAACAAAGATCCACTGAGAGAGGGTGTCGTTGCCAACCTATATTTCGTGAACACGGTCAGAAACATGACTACCAATCAAGGAAAAGGGCCTACATCAACAGCAAAATCGTTAAAGTTCCTAATGCGTTGGGCGCGTGTGCTGTTTTCACCAACTGAATCATAGATGGCCAAGGGATTGTGCTTGCGAACGTAGTACGTGTAGTTATCAGGGTTGGTATAATTGAAACCTGTGAATCCATCTGTGGGCAAATTTTCCTGGTAGGTTGACCAGCTGATGCCCTTGGCATCCAGGAGGTCGATGATGGTCGAGACGTTGTTGGGAATAGCAGTGAAAGCATCATTCGCAAGCCCAAAGAAGTCACCCCCGAGCGATGCGACGTAGTTGGGCTGACTTGGGTGAGTCACACCGTAGTAGCTGGTGAGAGTGATACCCTGAGTGCTCAAGTTCTGGAAGACAGGATTTGTGGAGGCTTGCGAAAAGTCGGTGTTCTCAAGCCAGATTTGAATGAAGCGGTCGAAAGCCTGGCCAGGCACGGTAGGGTTATTGGAGATGGTGCCATTGGAAGCGCCGGTATAAAAGGAAGACTGGTCAGTTGGGCTGTAAGATAATATTGTCAACGCTGTGGCAATGGGGACATGGGTGACTGGGCCCTACGCAGCAGCGGGTGCAGTGAAGGTCGCTGCGACAGACGCTGAGACAGATCTCGCTGCTGCTCCAAGGAGGATCGCGTACTTGAAGACCATGCTGGCTGGAGGGAGAGGTCGCGATGCAAACGAGCGAGTTATAAGGCGGCATGATATACCCGCTCGTTGGCAAGCACGTGGCCATATTCGCGCCCGCGTAAAGTCCACATGAAACAATCAGACTGACCGAGTGTGGCCTGGCGATTCCCAACAGCAAGTCAAGCGGGCAATATCGTAAGACCACACAAAGGATCCACGTGACTTGAAGTTGGGCACAAACGTTCGCTGCATGTCCCTCTCAAACATCCTGCTCGACGACCAACACGGCGACAACGACAGTCAGAGCGACGGAACTCGACAGACTAGAATCACAACCGGCAGACCTTGCAGAATAAGTCCAGATTTCTTCAATTACGAACGTGTCATGCGCGGACCCCGCGATGGCCTGCCACCACTTCGCTTGCATCTTGATTCTTTCCAAATTTAATCTCTGAGCACCAAAGTGGGTGCTCATCATCATTATCATTCATTGACGGCTTCGAAAGAGCAAATAGGCCAGGGCTATCGAGCAGAGTTGCTTGAATACTCCGCTTCGAGTCTATCTCTGATCATCAGAGACAAGAGATTCATGGCCTCTAGAACTGAAAAAAATCACCCGACTACGTACGTAAGACATACCACAAGGGAAACCTGCGTCTGGTGGACTGGTAATCTTAAAGGCAGAATTCTCTCCCCCCCTGTGCAATCCGTGACCTCGTCTTCCGACATGATATCTTCTGAATTTCATGCACCCCTCTTTGAGTTATCCCAGATACCACACGAGCGGGACGACATCAGGCAATGGACGCTATAAATGGTTGTACGTGGATTGCCGAAACATTCTTAGCGTAACAAGATATCGTGCATCACACTCAACAATGTCACAGGGCACAAACCTTCAAATGGCATGTGTTTTGATAGGTAAACTTTTGGCAAGTAAACGTAAGTACGATTCGGCTCGCATCATCGTAAGTTTATACGGGAGCGAGTAAAGCTAAGATGAGGTATCGACTGGAAGGGCCTTGACCCGAAGAAGAGTACGTCCCATATGTGGGGATATGGGCTTCCAGTGCCGTTGCATTTCCATTAACCCAAAACAGACCACTTAATTAAGAGTAGGTCTCACGGTGGGAGGGATTGGGTGGCCGTATCCTGCTGCCAACAAAGTTGCAGTGTCTTTCAAACCAGCCATACCGAATCCATGGGGAGCAACTTTCATTGAGTGGATGGTCAGGTAGAGTTACAGAGGGTAGCGCAGAGTCCACGCTCCCCTAGGAGAAAATAACTTATCACTTATTGCACAACTCGTATGGCAACCAAATACATTTGTCCACGGACACAATGCGGATTGTGGTCTGCGAATGGCATTTTTGCCTCCTTTTGGCGGCCCGACAGCCAGGAACAAGACGGGCTGTTGGCTGGAAGCGTGCCTCACGACAGTGAGCATTCCCTGGGGTGAATATGATCTACAAGCAGGCCTAGTAGTTGTATACTTGCGCAGAAAAACGAGCTATGGACCTGTTAATAAGTAGGAACGAAGCAAAAGCGAGCTGTGGACCTACTAATTAGGAACGGAGTCAAGGACCGGTACTCAGCATCACGTGTTGCTTGCATTGCGGCCAATATCTCGCATCGATACACTTAAAAGGACGCCCAGCAGAAGAAGATACACCCAACAAACGATACCGGGATACAACTGACTGTCCATCCCCTAGCTTCATGTAACAAAGTGTTCCAACCATGGTCTGCACCTCTCTTCTACTGCACCCCATGACATCCTCACATCACCCTGTTTTCAGGTGTTCGTGAACGAAAAAAAGTTTGCATGGTATGACAGACTTGCTTCGTCGGATCTTGTCGTTGACCTGCGACATATAGCGAAGCATGCATCAAAGGACACAGATCTTCGTCATGTCATCACACCGAGCGCCCATTGTTTGAGGTGAAGAGGAAAGGTCGACCAGTCTCTCAATGCCACAAGTGTCGCGAGCTGCGTTTGGCGAAGCGTGTACATTCCAAGTGCACTTGCACCCCGCGTCAGCCTGCCGTCGACAAAATCCCCATCCCCGCTGCGCGTCCAGACAAGAAGCGTGAGCATACTGCGGCACGATCGATTAGGCGACACACTGATGCGAACCCATCTGGTAGCCCGTCGGTTCATGCCCAGCGTGCCTACTCTGCCGAACGGAATCTCGGATGCATTCCAACCCACTATTACTTCACCACCTCCTAACTCGAGGCAAAGAGGTAAGCGCCAAGTGAATTCGTCATACAAGCTCTAATTGGATCACACAGTGGACTCACTTCTGAACCCTTGTCACTGCCAGAGTGTAAGAAGATGTACGTGCAGAGGAACATCCTGCATTACTGGCCCTAGTTCTGCTGGAAGGGGATGTGCGGACCACGGACTACAGGCCCTCGCGGAGGCGGCTGCGATGTTTCATGATCTATCTGTACCGGACTCCGCCTCTGAACACGCTTCGGATCCACCACTTGGGTCTTGCTGCACGGACAAACCACCCAGTGGGTCAGATACCGCTGCTGCCCATATCGAACTACCCCCGATCCTTCTCGAGCCGACTCCCCCGGCTTCTGTCCCTGACTTCCCCATCATCCCACCACTCAGCACCATCAAATCTATTGCGGGATCTGGGTGCACCTGTGGTCTCCATTGTACTTGTCCAGGCTGCGTCGAGCACCGCACCCTTCCCCACGTCGAGAGACACCACAAAGACTGCAGCGAGGGCTGTACTCACTGCGTAGACCGTACCGCTGGCATCGAACTACCTGACCAGAACGCATCCAACTATGATGGGAGCCTAGTAGATGCCTTCTTTGCGCGCGCGGCTGCACTTCCCAGCCCACCGCTCAATCGCCGAGTGGAGCTAGATCCAGGTGACATCACTGTGTACCCATGCGAACTTTTCACTCTGTCGTCGTTGACAGAGGCGGATGAACGCGGGGTCGCATTTGGGCTCGTCAAGGTGCCCAAGCTCGAGTGTTGTCGTGGTCAGTGTGGTTGCCCAGCGGACCGATGCAGATGTAGGGAGTCTTGTGGTGGCTGCTGTGATGACATGGTTCAGGCGTAAGGGTCTGACGTCTTCGGTTTTCTTTTCTTTTTTTTTTTTTTCATGGGCAATCCTCTTGCGTTTCTAATTCATATTGGTCTTATGCATTTCCTCCCTCTTCCGATTTTCTGGTGAACGTGCCACAGATGACAGCAACACAGTACCCCCTCTCTTTATTGCTAGTTTCCCCTTGTTTCGTCACGACGTTTCCATCCACATGCCATTGCCACATACATCCTCTGTTGAAGTTCTGCCAAGCACAATCACCCACTTACTTTCCACATGTCCATAATAGCTTTGTTGTCGGAACCTTTATCGTGCCACGTTTCGTGTCGAAAAGGGGTACCTAGGCCGGTCACCGGGGTGGGGCATGGTCTGAGGCTGCAGTGAATGTCCGGTGACCGGATCAGCCGGACACGCGCGCCCAGTGCGGGGGATCTGCTCATTTGCGTGGAGGCCCGTGCCACAAACGTTCTGCGCAGCATCGAGTAATTAGAAAAGCTGTGGGATCCGCCGCTTCACCTCATACGGATAAGTATTCTAGCCTTGCACACTGGTAGTACATGAAGAACGGAGTTGAAATCTGATCGGGCCCACCGGGTGCAGATTAGTTACTCGATACAGTGATTGGTCGCTGCAAAACCGTAACACACAACAGACCCGGGATCAAAGTAGTTGTAGGCAAACTCATTAGCTAACTAAACGTCGTTGATATCTTGAAAAGATGAACTCTCAAAGATATAGTTCGCAACCAGCAGTGATCAGCAGTGATCATCCCTTCGACGACATCTCTTAAGCGTAGTGTAACCGCAAAAGCTGTGGGGGTAATACGGCAATATTTCATTCGCATCTAGAGCAGGACTGACCACACATGGAAAAAAAAGATTAGATCATGTGTGCGAGGTGCGGCGCCGTCGGACACACCTTCGACAGGTTGCAACTCCATTGGGAAATTGTTCGTTGGCTACCTTGCGCCGCTAGGTAAAGGACCACCCTTTTCTGGTACCACCAGTCGTGCCAGCGTAGGTCGAGTTCCAATCGCTCTGACGGCTGACCCTCCCCCGTTTTCGCTTGCTACTGGGGAGGACCTGCTCGATTCATGCGAAAACTGGTCAGCTTCATCGTTCGTACTTCTTCGATGGATGCTGGGACGCTTATTCAGTGATAAGGCGCCAGTTTTGTCTTCCCTGAGAAGTTCGGTGGGACTGGGTGCGCGCTTCCCTTTAGATGGCGATGGTGCACCTGATGGGGACGACGTGGGGGCCAACGTCACCTGGCCACCTCCAATGCCGCCTTCGGAGCTCCAAGTTTGCATCATCGTATGCAAAAGGCGAGTGGTTTGGAGAGTGTTGCCTTGCTCCAGGTCTAGATTTATCCCAACCACCCCAGTCTTACTCGCCTCATAGTTTCCAAATCGTCGTCCGCTCTTCCTAACACTCGTCCCCACTTCACCCTCTGCAGAACTAGTATCATCGCTCGTCCCGCTGTAGCCACAGAGCTCGCGTTCTTCATCCACAATCCTCAGGGTGCCTTCGATTATGGCTGCATGAACAAAAACGTATTGCCGCAGGCTCTGGCACAAGCTCATCCGCTGCTCTCGCATATCCTGGATGATCGAGCAAATAGGGTCTGCAAAAGATGATACCGGGAGCGGGGATAGCTCGCTATGCAGCTCCCGCGGCAGTTTGTAATCGATTACCGGATGATCTGCGCCACGCTGATCGAACATACTAGAGGGCCCACCAATAACTGGAAACTGCTGCAATACCAGATCATTTGATGCACGGGGCGCGGATAAGACGGCCTCTTCCTTGTCTCTGATCTGCCTAGAGAGGAACGGGAGATGCCGGGCAACATTGCCGCTATGCGATGAGCCTACAGTTATTTCGGTATTGACCCGCAAATTGGTTTTCGATTTCGGAGATGCGACGAGTCCTGCCATCTGGTTGAACGCTCCCTGACTGTTTCCTTCTGCGCCTGCGCCTTCCCCGCTCTCGGGTTCTTGAAGGGGTGTCGTCAGCTCATCAGATCCCAAATCCGAGCTTGGTAGCGATGCAGGACCCTCAGCTAGATCACTGCCAAAGAAATGAATATCCGTCTCTGCACTTCCAGATGGAAGGATAGGGCTCGAGAAACGAGCGATAGGCGATGGCCCAAGTATCGGTTTGTTCTGGTATGGGTGGGATCCGCATTGGAGTTTCACCGGGCTTAAAAAGGTGGGTTGCAACGGTACAGAGACGGGTCGCGGGGGACAATCGACTTCCATATCTGAGTTTGAGCGTATATCCATCGCCGAGGGCCGATGAAGCAGAGTACTCAGCTTGGGCTCACTCGGGTGTAGGAGTGAATCTGTGGATTTAGTAGATACAGACGTGACTGAGCTGTCCCGCAAACGCGCATGCAACAAACCCGAGCTAAAGCGAGAGCCTGTGCCAGTCCCGGAACCCGAAGTTGAAAGGGACATCGAGGCGGATCCTGGTTTCGATACTGAGGATGGGGGAAGATGCCTACTTCCACTTCTGCTGCCGGTCCCACTTCCACTCGCACTTCCCGAATCGCTTTTCAGCTCCGTCCCATTTCCTACTCCACTTGTCCCAGCATCAACACTTCCACTAGCGTTCGCGCTAGCACTCCCGCTGATGGAATCATCTACAGAATTGAGTGTAGAGGGACCACTGCTATTTGAAGTAGAGCCTGGAGATCTCTCTCTACTCGAAGAAGGGGGTAGAGGTGGCAGCGGAAGAGGTACGTCTTGTACATGCGAATGTGTTTGGTCAGAGACTCTTTCCACCCACTCGCGTGTAGAGGACTGCCAGTCAGCCTCCTTGGTACCACTAAGGTCGACGCCAGTAACATTGATGTCTCCTGGCATGTCATGGGTTCCCGCAAAGGGGACATGCACTACGAGCGATTCTGGACTGGAACGGAGTTTCTCACCAGAATGCGACTTTCCGTGTCTGTGACGTCTGCGAGCTTTCGTGCGCTCCCCAGCAGAGACAGGAATCGGGACCGTGTTGATCATGTGTAGCACATCCCGAGTCTTCTTCGCCCTACCAGTAGTCGGTTCGTCGATGTTCATGCGTTCACTCTCGCCAAAGACGCCCTCCACATGGTCATTCTCCACAGTGTTAAGCCCCGTCTCCATGCCCTCGACGCAAAGTTCACCGCTTTCCCCTAGGTCGTCCACTCCCACCCTGCTCCGCGGATTAACCCTCGAGGTCTTCTTCCTTGACCTCCTTTCATCCATGTCCTTTCGCAACTCTCTTCGGATGCCGTCCAGTATCGCATCGACAGCAATGAATCCCCCCGTTCTCCCCACTCCAGCTGAGCAGTGCAATAACACAGGAGCTTCCTTGCCGAGTGCAAACGTCGCAACACCGCTTCTTAAATCTAGTTCGGGGTGCCTCCACTCATTTCCTCGCCTCCCCTTCGCCCCCCAGGGTGCTGTACCTGCGCTAGTCGGGGACAACAGCATGTCATATCCCCTCTGATCAGGTCCAAAAATCGGGGATTGACCACCCGAGGGACTCCCACTCCCGCTTCCAGGGCTCCCGCTTCCGCTCGGGCTAGGACCTGGGGTGCTTTCTGCGGTTGCTTGTTCGACCTTTTTCACCAGATCCAGCACACCCCGCGGATCATCAGGTACGTTCATGTCCGACCAGTCAAGATACTGCAGGTGCGTAATTCTCCGCGGGGAGACTCCGGGATATGAAGTGTGGCTGAGAAGAAACGTCCGAGTTATCAATGTGGGTTGGTCTCCGGACGCCCCGCTGGTCTTCTCCTGGGGTTCGCGGATGACAAAAAATCCTAGGTTGGAGATATCCGTATCCGTCTGGTTGGTACTGGGTGACATGGGTGGAGAAGTGGAGAGGAGTTCAAGCCTCAATGGGCCATATTCGGTGTCAGTCCAGTATGTCCCACATTTAACCATCGCATTTTCCACCTCGCGAGTGAGCATGACAATAACGTGGACGTTTTGTTCCCAAACAAGACTACGGAAAATCGACCTTCAGTAATGATCGTCGTGATAATTGGTCATAAAAACGCACGTCCAAAAATCGACATACGTCGATGGCAATGGTCCCTGGGTTGCAATATACCTCTTGCGGGTGCACAAAGGTTGAACATACGAGGCGTTCACGTAGTCGTCCACCGGGGACGGTTCCCTCCGCGGATAGCGCATCGTCCTGCTGTCGACGTCATCACTGTTGTCAATTCTACTGGAAGAAGTAGAGTAAGGGGCAGTCGATGAGGACAGAGATTCCGATATCCATGTTTGCTCTCCGATGCTTGGTAAAAGGCCTCCTGAGCGGTTCGGAAGACGAAGGGGGGAAGACGGGAGTGGTCCGAGAACACTTGCAACGGCACCGGAGGGTAAAGATAGCAACTGAGGCGGCCGGGAACGCATCGGAGTGGGAACTGGTAATATCTCCATAGGGGTGTAGAATGGGGGTGTCGAGAGTGGAAGTGCCGTGACTGGCGTAGGTGGTCCTGACGTTCGGGAGTCCTGCTCCGTGGTGTCGTACTCGATTTTCACTCGCGGAATGCCGGGGGCGACGGACAAGGCTTCAAGCTGTACACTAGCCCCTGCAATTGACTCCCGTGCGTCAAAGTAGAAGGAATGCCTTGGGGAAGGGTTGGCCATTCCTGCTGCTTGATTATCCCGAGTTTTACCAAGTCCTGGGCTCGAACGACTACGATGTTGAATGCCTTGCTCCTGTGCTCGTTCCTCCTTCTCCCTGCCTTTCCCTCTCGATCGATCCCTCGTACTTCGGCTACGCTCTGAGGCCTTGCCTTTATCACGCCTTCCCGGGTGTGAGCCCTGATGGCGGCTGTCATGAAGGCGGACGCGCGCGTGCTCAAATGGCCAAATGTGGGTGTATCTGCGCATGGAGAAAGATGGTTGAGCACGACGTTCAAGCACATTATCCAACAGAAAAATTGGCACGACTTCGCACACAAGGTGGGGACTCGAAGCCTTCACCAGGGTAGGATGATCGACGATCATTAAGGTAAGCCTTATTTGGATGCTGTGGTCATGATCTTCGCGGAGAGCTTATGAGCCGCGATGTCAGCGCAACCAGAGGGCAGGATGATGTGCACAGCTCCACAGCGAGCGAAAAGGGCAGGCAGGGTTCGAAAGAAAACAACGTTGAGACAAACAGCGACCCACCTGTTCTTCGTGCCCTTCTCGACAGCGGCGGTAATCGAAAATGGAAAAATGGCTGGATGTGGCGTGCCAGGGATTGACATTGCACCCGTTCGGACGCTGACTCCACTGGTATGCTGGTCAAACGATTTACGTGGCCAGGCTGAGACAGAGAACGCGGAAACTTGGCTTTCCTTGGTATGATGCTCCATGATGGAACGCAGGCGGCGTTGTTCTGCAAGTTCGATACGGTAGAACTGCATTGCAAGCACTTCTGTACCTTCTTCAACGTCTGGATCATTTTCGTCCGGATCGGATGTGTGAGGATCGTCACTGGACTCGGAACCCGATTCTAGACCGTCAAGACCTGGATGTCGAGAGAGAGAAGAACGCCTGACTGCGGAGCGACGAGCTATGTCCTGCAACCATCGGGAAGGGAGGTCAGAAATACGTCTCCTGACACGTCTAGGAAGGCGCAAGGTGATTCGTTCTGTGATGCCGTGGGAAAGTTCAACGTTTTGGCGAATGGTGTCGAAGAATGGGTTGGCGGCACGAGACGCCGACAGAGCAGGGGTATTTGGGATTGGATTTGAGCCGGGTACAACACCGGGGAGGGGAGATGGCGCGGCTGTGGTGGAGAAGAGAGAAAAGGCAGCTTTGGGGAGATGGGTAGTCCTGAGAGTACCAGATGAAGAAGCAGGATCGAGGTCCTCTTCCTCTGGAGAGAGAGGGTCAGTGGTCGCAAGGTGGGGAGTCTCCCTGCAAACTGCCTGAAAGCCGCCAGAGATCCAGGCTAGGTCACCTGAGAAGCCCTCTGCACGAAATTTGCGAAGGAGGCCGGCGATGATGCTGTTGTCTGGGGCGAGAGTAGAATCTGAATCGTAGACCAAGATACGGGAGGAGGAGGACCAATCTGCGAAGCGTGCGCGGGAGGAAGGCGAGGGAAGCATCTGGGCAAGCTTCGAAAGGGAAAAAAGGGGACGCTTAAGAAGGGTTGTCGGAACGGAGAGGGAGAGGGCGTTGGCGATACGGGCTGCGGCATGAGCGGCGTGTGGGCGGATGTCGAGGATGAGCGTGTTGGGGTCGGCGACGTAGGCGGGGAGGGCGGGGGGCGGGACAAGGCTGAAGGGCTGCGGGGGCGACAGAGGGCGGGGCGGGGGCGGAGGCGGGGGCGGGGGGGGGGGGGGCGGGGGGGGGGGAGGGGGGGAGTGGGGGGG